>OY856410.1:322583882-322861382 GCA_963693085.1 Alisma plantago-aquatica
TATAATGCTATCATCAGTGGATGTGAACAACCTGCTCTGTGGGCTAAGTACTGACCCTGCAAGTTACTCTATACAACCAGTTGTTGTATAAGTTCTCTCAGGTTTCGACGTGCTTCTGTTCTAGCAATTCCGTGAATGTTTCAACACAGTATGTCTTCCATTAATAGAATAAACTGAGTGTAGGGGCTTACTTTTTCAAGTACGGATAGTTGAGTTGTCAACCTGGTTCTCCTTATCTTCTTCAATCAACGCTGTCTCTTCTATGTTGCTGTCAAGAGCAGTATGCATATCATCAACTGAGGGCTCTATTTCCTTTGTTGAGTTGTGGGGGCTTCTTCTAAGTAGTTCGGTGTTGGTTATATTTTGGATTTTGCCTTTTCTCTTCATCATAGGGCTAGTTTGGTTGGTTGTAACACGAACACACACTGGAAATGGAAAATAGGAAATAGAAAGAAATGAGTTGCAAATCAATATTTTAAGTTTGGTTGGATGTAAATCGAGCATCATTCTGGTTTGCTGTTGTCTGATACGATGCAGTTTCTGTCTGAGATTAGTGTCTATGCATACAAAGACAGTATTACTATTTATCTGGGCACCAAAATGAAGTTACCCTGCATATCTCTATTATGCCCCTCTGTCACGAGCTGCATGAGACCAGTATTGTAGCATAAGGTATATTATGAAGTGGTGACCCTAGCGCTAGAGCGGCTGCGGACAACAAACCGCGCCCATTTCTGGCACAGTCACTTTTCCGTGATTTCTATGTCTTTTATTCTGATCATGCAGTTTAATTTTTGACTGCTAGTTGCAGGTCCACCGAATTACCAAACGAAAGAAATGGAACACGCTGTGTTTTTCAACCGATTTACTTCGTTTTCATCAGAACCAAACGGGCCCTTAGTGTCGTTGCCTCTGGACTTCCTCCCATCAGTGCCACCCATGGAATCCAAGGCATCATTTATCTCAGCTATCTTCTCGGGTGCAACGTCCTCCGATCTTCTCTGGGGCGGTACCACTTCTTCCTAAGGGTTCTCCAGTTCGTCAATATCGATTACTTCCACTACCTCATCTATTCTAGGATTTACAGCTTTGTGGGCACGGTGAGTCTTGGGTACTTCCTGAGTTTTCTGCAAATTTGTTATAAATATCCCCCAGTACTGCTCCATTCACCTCTGATTCTAGTTCAGTATTTTTTTACTTCTTTTTCTTCCAAACCTTTTCAGTTCTCTTCGTAGTTATCTGAGTGGTATCTGTGTTTAGTTCAACTCCAATTAATTGTGACTGCTCGCTATTTACCTCTGTGGTCAGAATCGTAAACTGATTACCACTAGAGTGTATTTTAGTATGACTGGAGGACGCCTGTTGTCTTCTTCTATTGCCCTTCCTCTTTTGAGTTTGCCAATCATGTTGTTGTGTTGTAGTTTCTGTGTCCCAGGTAACATGTACACTTTGTTCTGCAGTAGCCTACTAAGGCATCTGAGACTAAGTTCAGCTGGTGAGGGATGACTTGTATTCCTACACCTTGAATATGTTGTAAGTTTAAAAGTATATAACACTAACACACTATGTTGTACGTAACTGTGTAATAGTATACTTCATTGTAGATACCAATTATAATTTTAGATAGTAACAAGCACACGTCATTACTCAAATAATTGGTATGTTACAATAAATAGTTTGGATACGATAGTGAATCTATCTTGATGACAATATGTATATCGTATATAACAATAAATATTTATATGGGTATATATCAATAAGTCTAATATAAAGTAGCATTTTATAGTGAATACTAGTAAGAATATAAGCATTTAACAGTAGGTATATTGGTAAATAACAGTAAAAATAGCAGAAATATGATCAACTATTTTTAAATTAACATCATGGCCTTTTCCAAAACAATTTTGGCAGTCTGCAACTGAGCTTGGGACTTTATCAGTCTGTGGCTGAGTTGGAATTAAGCAACCTTAAACATGCGTCTATAGAAGGCCCTCAGGTGGGTGCTTTGCTCAGGTGTAAGTTAAGCAGATGCCTTTTGGAAGGCCACTCAATTGGCCTTGTTGGGCCCAATCTCTAAAACAAATTTCCATATTTCTCCATGGACCATGAACTCCTTTGAACCTTCTCTTTCATGATTCACTATAGCTCCATATGTATAAACATGATTGACTTAGTAAGGGCCTTCCTGACTTAACCTTAGATTTTTAAGGAAGAATTTTGTGCGTGAGATTTACATCCACACCCATTTTTTGGATTCAAATGTCTTTTTCTTGACAAATTTATCATACAAAATATTTACTCTCTTTTTATCTCTAGGATAAATACCAGGATTCATGCTTCATTTTTTCAAGTTCATTTGCTCAAAATTTCTTTATATCAAAGTTGTTTCCTTATGTATGTCCATGGCCTTCAATGGCCATTGTGCCCTATGTTGCAATTCCACTACCAAATGGCTACTTTTCCTATAAACAAGATTGAATGTTGTAATGCCAATCAAGGCTTTAAATGCATTTCTATACACACATAAAGCCTCACCAATGTGAAGTGACCAATCCTTATAGTCTAGCCTCAGTGTCTTCTCAAGAATGAGCTTTTCCTCTTGGTTGGCTAGATCAACTTGTGCACTCATTTGGGGGTGAAAGGACATCTCTGCATTATGGTTTACCCCATGTATCTTCAACAAACTCTCAAAGTGGATTTTCCCATCACTTATGATGATCCTTAGTGCACATTTGGATAAAAAAATATTGGATATAATGAATTCCCAAACCACCTTGTGATTATTGGTTCTTGTTGTGATGGCTTCAATCCACTTAGAGGTGTAATATAAGAGAGAAAATGAACCCTATTATGAATTCCCCAGACATTGAACACCTCTACCGTCAAGATTGGTTATGATGGAATCATGTCTCTCTTTGAGATAATGCCCACCCTTTTACATTTTCAAAAAGCTTCACAAAACCCATGAGCATCTTTGAGGATAGTAGGCCAATAAAATCCACATTGAAGGGTCTTTAAAATAGTTTTATACCACCTATAATTGCCTCCACATATAATGGAGTAGAACATGGAGATCATGTCTTGCTATTCATCTTCAAGATTCCATATTCTAATGCGTGGATTGGATCAATATTTGTAAATATGGGAATTATCCCACACATACTTTTTCACAAAAGCAAACAATCTTTATCTTTATTTCTTGGTACACATGATTTTTTACTCTCCCACTAGACAAGAAATTTTATATATGCTTGTACCATGGTCTTTGAGTAAAATCCAGCAAAATAATTTGCTCATGTGGCATTGTCTTATAAATATTGTCTAATTCATTATAGGGTACTTCAATGCGGGATAGATGGTTGGATGTTGAATTTTCAACACCCATATTATCAACAATCTCAATATCAAATGCTTGAAGAAGAAGGATCCATCAATCCTACTTCGACATTAATTTAAGAGAAATGTGGTCTATATAGATAATATTTTTTTAAAGAACATAAGAGAAGACTTCTTAAGTGAGAGAACTATAGAAAGAGACTCTTTTAAGTTGTTATCTAATTTCTTTGATACTTATCAATGGTCTTGCATTCATAGTATATTTCATATGGAATCTGGCCAAACCATTGGCCAGAACAACCATTATTGTCATGTTGGAAGCATCACTCATGATTTTGAACAACAAAGAGAAGTCTTGGGGAGGTCCATGATAGGAGCAAAAATTGAGCTTTTCTTCAACTCATTTGAAAGTTTTAACATACCTGTCGTCAAACTAAAAATCCATATTTTTCTCAAGGAGGTGGAAGAATGGCTTGGAAATGTAGCTAAAATCCTTTAAAAATACAATAAAAGCATGCATGCCCCAAGAAAATGCGGACATGTATTACATTAGAAGGAATGGTCAAAGTAAAGATGAGGCCCCCTTTGTCCTTATTGACTTCAATTGTGGCTTTTGACATGTTATGTACAAGAACAATGCCCTCAAAAACAACTATGTGACTTTAATCCCAAGATTGTTCTAAAACAATGGTGAGGTGATACAAGCATTCATTAAAGGTCTTCCCAAAGATAAAGAAGTCATCAATGGATACTTCTAAATAGGAATCAATCATATTAGAAAAAAAATGATGTAGCACATCATTGGAATGTGGAGCAAAGTTACAAAGTGCAAACGTCATTTTTCTGTAAGCAAACGTCTTAGTTGGGAATGTAAAATTAGTTTTCTCTTGATTGGTAGGATGCCCCACAACTTTTAGATATCTAGAGTAGACATCAAGTAGGTAGTAGAATCTCTATCCAGACACCCTCTCTAAGAGTTGATCAATAAATAGTTGAGGAAAGTGATCCTTCTTTGTCTTAGCATTAAGTTTTTTATAGTCAGCACAAATACACCATTTGGAATTCTCTCAAACAGTTATATTTCTGCATCTTCATTTGGTGCAATGGTGATCCCACTCTTCTTAGGAACAATTTTGAAAGAACTTGTGATGGAGTGCTCTTTTGGAATCCTTAAATGTACAATGACATAAGTGAATTCATGAATGTTGAGTTATCTTAAGAGCTATAATCTCTTTGATAAAGTTTGAATGTCGGTGAATGTTGATATTATGATTAAATCCCTAAGATTATGCCCGTTTGAGGTATTTAGTTGATGAGTCAAATAGTTGTGTCTTGGTATCAAATTTGAATGAAATGTATATCCAGTATTGATGATTCTATGGTTAAAATTTCATGAAACTCAGAGGTACCTAGAGAAAGATATCAAAGTATGAATATGATGAATTATTGAGTATATTTACATATCATATACTAAGGTTTCACTTGTTCCTAGCCTTCGAGCTATATCACCCTTTGTCATGCGGCTCAGTGTCCTACGAACCACGGATTGGCCTAGTGAGATCCCTGATCTCGGTCATCGGATATGATCAAACCACAATGAACGTTGTCTTCATAGCAGCAGTTACGACCAGCCTCAAAGTAGGGTACTCACCATGATGCCATGATGAACGAGGTAGTGGGATGATGAGCGGTTTTTCTTGACCGTATGTGTGCTCTTTGATGAGGGGATCATACCGATGCCTCATTCACGGCAGACAGACCAGAGATGGGAGAGGTCAACTTCCTCGTCTTAGCAGCTTCTCCACCCAAAGTTACAATAGGAACGAGGAAAAGAGGAACAAGGATAGGAGCCCGTGTAGAAGAATCTATAGCTGGAAGAACACCCACTAGATACATAACAATACAGAAGCCTTCTCAATTCCAAGTATGGCCGTGGTTAGGGTAGCAAACATAGACATGTCCTACCGGAGAAGAGATGGAGTTCAGAGAAGGATTCAACGGGTTTCCCAGTGAGTTTCAGAGCCTCAGTAGAGTTGACGGAGACATTTCAACGCCGATGGAGTCTTTAGGTAGAGTTTTGGTGGCGTGGAGGCACTATGCCTCTTCTGGTCCGGTGCTACGGAAGCACTGACAGCGGCATGCTCACCAGCAAGCAGTTCCAGAGGCCCACTTGGAGACCAAAGTATCCATAGGAGAGTCAAGGTGGTGCCTATGCTTTTGTATGTGTCGATTCTGGTACTCGATCTAGAGCGATCACTCATCGGAGCTCTGCTTCGTGGCGGAAATGTCCATGGCGGACATGCTCCTTCATGTGGTGATCCCGAATAGATGGCTAGAAACTCTGGGAGCTCTGAGTTCGAGTTAGAATCAGAGACCTCTTCCCCCTATCCTTGTCCACCACGGCGGCAAGACAACCTGGATGAGATCTTGGTTGCGATTTCTGACCAGGGAGGAGGTGTGTGCGACGATGCCCACACACATAGAGACTCCCGAGGGCAGTAGGACATGCGAGAATGAGAAAGGGAGAGTGGGCGGCCCAGAAAACCAGAACCAGACTGGGTGGCCAGCCTTAAGTGAACCAAACAAAGGAGCAGCACACCCTCAAGGACACATGGCGATGCCTGATTGGCTTAAAAAGGTAAAATACCAAAATATGTTAGGATATTGTATAATTCGTATAAAATGCATACGATGTCAGAAAAACACAAATAAGGTACCATTTTTCTTATAAAAATGATTAGAACAAGATGGAACCATAATATTAGCCTTTTTGTTCTTAAATGATAGTGATATCTTGTTAGTAGTGAAATGCTTAATTGATGGATAATAAATATCAAATGTTGGCCTAAAATTATGATAATATGTCAGTAAATCAATATTCATGCTTATAATCCAGTGGATGTCAGTGATTATGATTATGATGCACGAAATCATGTAATTTACTCCATATGGCTAATTATGGATTTTAACCCTAAATAAAATGCAATAAATACACACATGCTCAATAAATGATGACATTTACAGATTAATCTCATATCAGTATCTGTAACCTCAAAATTAAATATGAGATCAGGATGATACCCACAATCCATGTTATATAATGATGTTTGCTCTTAATGTGATATAAACCCTAATTTGAGTAATGCATGTAACCTAGGGTTAACGTGTGACATAATGTTAATATGTTCATATGATGAACTTTGATAATGAGACATGATCTGGAAAGTGACATCAGTATGATAAATCTAAGATAAGAAGACAAGTAATAATGTATATAACATAATGAGATAGGCAAACCCTAAAATGGATATAAATAGGGTTAATGATGATGAGAACCTGATGATCGTTTGTGATCTTATCTTTATCAGGGTTTGACCTGGGATATATATAGTTGACATGAGGAATATGTGATGATTAGGTTTCTCTTGATCAAGGTACGCCATTACCTCTTACTTGGCTTATTATACAATATGCTTATGTTATATGTGTATTAAAATACTTGGCATATGATATGGGATGATATGATTTTTCTTGCATGATATGTTGCTTGATTTTCCGTACCTATGTCTATGAACACATGAAACATAAAATATCTGATCCATCATATGATAGCACTAAACTCTTTGGTAGTACAGTGCATTGGCAAACATCAAAGCCCTAGGGGAAGATGTAACATCAAAGCCCTAGGGGCAGATGTACGATTTATATGACAAGGCCTAAAGACATCAAAGCCCTAGGGGCAGATGCATGAGATATATGATGGAAATAAGTTTAAAATGTATGTTCTCTTTTGTTAATGAATTTCTTTGTGCAAGTATACACTTTTCTTATATTTCATTATAACTTTCAAGTATATTAGTTTTATCTTATTGCCAAGATATGATGAGCGGTATATAAAAAGACACGTAGGCGTACTCAGTAAAATATTCTTGAAATATTGTGTTGACGTGTACCGCTTGTAATCTTTTGTATAGGTTATGGTTATGCTCTTGAAGATCCAGGATAGTTGAGAGTTGTATAGCGAGCTGATGTACAAGTAGACCTATTATCTTAAGATCATGTTGTTTAGATGTAGTACATGTATATGTATAAGTTTGCTATTCAATATGTAATATCATATGTTGTAACAATTCATATTGTAATTATATGTTGAATGGTGAACATGTGTGTATGGTTTTATTATTGTTCATGTACATGTGCTACTGGTTGTTTCCTTATGACTCCCTTGATTTTCTTCTTCTTAGCCTCGTGTGGGATGTTTAAATTGGGATTCTCGCTGAGGTGAGGGTTTCAATTTGGACGTCACATATTAGATTAAGTTTTAGAAAGTCCATAGACGTCACAGGTGGTATCAGAGCATGAACAATAACAAAGCCTGACATTTGCTCATTATGAAACTTAAAACTAAAGAACCTTGAACTTAATAATCTTTAGGGTTAGATTAGTCGTCTTTTAGAGACTAGATCTGACCTAGCCTCTAGGTTAGCACCTAGATGTCTGAGAACTAGGTCTAGACTGGTGCTTGTTGTATTGTAAGTCCTTAGATGTCGTTCTTTCCTTGAAGCGCAGCGGTATGGGACGTTGCACTATTTGGAAATGACGTACATCAAGGGAAGAGAAACCCTAGACATATTGCACACGTTGTCTAGAGTAGCTACACTGGTCTACACCATGTTCTCACCCTTTTCACTAGTTTTCATGACACTATACTCTCTACTATGTGTGGGACACTCGTTTTCAGGATTTGGTTTTTGATTCCAAACGGATCGAACCTCGATAGTTTTCTCTGACGCTTGTTTTATCGGAGAAAAACTATATAATATTTTTATTATGTATATGTATTAAAAAAATGTGTCCCCACACACGTACGAGTAGGAGGTGGTCATGCAATCTAAGTGAAAATTAATGACATCAGTCCAGAAGAGAGAGTAGTTCTAGATTAGATGTCTAGAGCCTTGTTTGGAATACATAATAGATGGAATAGATGAAATAGATTTGATGTAAGTCTTACATAGATGATATAAGATGGTTATAATGATCTATGTTTGTCTTTGAGGACTTAAGTTCAGTTTTGAGGATTTGAGATAAGTTTTGATGATCCAAGTATGCATTCCTTTATGAGATAAGATATGATAAGTTAAGACAAGGTTGTGAGTCAGTATGAGCCTCAAGCTCTTTTACGAAGGAGGACCTCTAGTGTTAGGACCAGTTTTGGGGTTAGCTCAAGAGAGAGCAAGACCCAATGGGAGAAGGTTAGAGAACCTAAACTCCAAGATATGAGAATTTTGAGATATGTGATATGATATGTCCTAAACTAGACTACTCCTGAGTGAATGAGTTGTGTTGCTTAATGCATGAGTCCTATAGTCATGTTGAACCCTAGATGTTCTTGGGAGGACCAAACCCTAGAGACAGAGAGAGGCTCGATATAATAGTGCATGTGGATATGAATATGTGTGTCTACCATCTGGGTGAGGGAGAGAGCCCAAAACCCTAGAGGAGGTAGTTCTGTTAGTTTCTGTGAAGCCTCATGCTCGGGTTGGTGGTTTCCCACATAGGAATCTAGGGGTGTATATAAGAGAGATTTGGGTATAGCATGTCTCATGGGTAGAGAACCTATGAAGATTATAGCATACCATGTTTTGGTTTGTGGTTATGTGGCTAGAGCTCATAAAGCAATCAACTAGTGCCAATGAGGTAATGCGAGAACCCTAGACTAAGAGAGGAAAGATAAAGTATATGCTTATGAGATACTCATAGAGTTGAGTTAGCTCAGAGAGACTGAGCAATGTACTATCTTCGTGATAAGGGTTGGGAGAACCTCATTTGGACTAGATAAAGTTTTTATACATGTTTTACGAGCCACTTGTATAAGTTTGTTAGCACAAACCATGATATAATATATGTAAGATGTGATTTAATCTCGAGACGTGATATATAGACATGATAAGATGAAAACGTAGAGATGGTTTAATAGATGACAATGCATAAATGGTTAACCATGTAAATGAATAATGATGATATAATAAAGATGGTTAATCTTGTGATGAAATCACGAGTAAATGTTGCAATTTATTATGAACAATGAAATAACGTACTGTGAATGAAACATGTTACCTGATGTGTTAATCTTAATGCTTAATAAAGATGAAGAATATGTTTAATAGTAGCACACCATAATGTTGATGACACCTTGACATAATCGGTTAACTTTAGTTAACTTCTTTAGAACATGGTAATATGATGTGGGAACCCTAATGCACGGGTTAAGATAAGGATGTACCCCTGATACATGAGCTATGTCATGACATAAACTAAGTTCCTAAACTCTGAGTTTAACCTTGAATGGAGTGTTTGTGCACCAAGATGGCTGTAAAACCCCCTTATAGTGCTTTAGATACATGGTTCTAGGTAACCTTTTGCGGATATGTTACACCTAGAATAGTTCCTACATGTGGATGAAGGAAAGATAAGGTTTTCCTTGGAAGTATGAGTATGGTTTACTTTCGAGGACGAAAGTTCTTTTAAGATGTATATGATGTGACAAAGTGGTTTTCTGGCTTAATTCTGAGGACGGAATATCTTTTAAGGTGTGTAGGATGTGATGGAGTACTCTTTTGGAATCCTTAAATGCACAATGACATAAGTGAATTCATGAATGTTGAGTTATCTTAAGAGCTATAAGCACTTTCATAAAGTTTGAATGTCGATGAATGTTGATATTATGATTAAATCCCTAAGATTATGCCCTTTTGAGGTATTTAGTTGATGAGTCAAATAGTTGTGTATTGGTATCAAATTTGAATGAAATGTATATCCAATATTGATGATTCTATGGTTAAAATTTCATGAAACTTGGAGGTACCTAGAGAAAGATATCAAAGTATGAACATGATGAATTATTGAGTATATTTACATATCATATATTAAGGTTTCACTTGTTCCTAGCCTTCGAGCTATATCACCCTTTGTCATGCAGCTCAGTGTCCTATGAGACGTAGATTGGCCTAGTGAGATCCCTGATCTCGGTCCTCAGATATGATCAAACCGAAATGAACATTGTCTTCATAGCAGCAGTTACGACCAGCCTCGAGGTAGGGTACTCACCACGATGCCATGATGAACGAGGTCGTGGGATGAGGAGCGGTTTTGCTTGACCGGATGTGTGCTCTTTGACGAGGGGATCATACCGATGCCTCATTCACGACAGACAGACCAGAGATGGGAGAGGTCAACTTCCTTGTCTTAGCAGCTTCTCCACCCAAAGTTACAATAGGAACGAGGAAAAGAGGAACAAGGATAGGAGCCCGTGTAGAAGAATCTATAGCTGGAAGAACACCCACCAGATACATAACAATACAGAAGCCTTCTCAATTCCAAGTATGGTCGTGGTTAGGGTTGAAAACATAGACATGTCCTACCGGAGAAGAGATGGAGTTCAGAGAAGGATTCAACAGGTTTCCCAGTGAGTTTCAGAGCCTCAGTAGAGTTGACGGAGACATTTCAGCACCGATGGAGTCTTTAGGTAGAGTTTTGGTGGCGTGGAGGCACTATGCCTCTTCTGGTCCGGTGCTACGAAAGCACTGACGGTGGCATGCTCACCAGCAAGAAGTTCCATAGGCCCACTTGGAGACCGAAGCAGCCATAGGAGAGTCGAGGCGGTGCCTATGCTTTTGTATGTGTCGATTCCGGTACTGGATCTAGAGCGATCACTCATCGGAGCTCTGCTTCGTGGCGGCAATGTACATGGCGGACGTGCTCCTTTGTGTGGTGATCTTGAACAGATGGCTAGAAACTCTGGGAGCTCTAAGTTCGAGTTAGAATCAGAGACCTCTTCCCCCTTTCCTTGTCTACCATGGCGGCAAGACAACCTGGATGAGATCTTGGTTGTGATTTTTGACCAGGGAGGAGGCGTGTGCGGCGATGCCCACACACACAGAGACTCGCGAGGGCAGTAGGACATGCGAGAATGATAAAGGGAGAGTGGGCGGCCCAGAAAACTAGAACCAGACTGGGTGGCCAGCCTTAAGTGAACCAAACAAAGGAGCAGTGCACCCTCAAGGACACGTGGCGATGCCTGATTGGCTTAAAAAGGTAAAATCCCAAAATATGTTAGGATCTTGTATAATTCGTATAAAATGCATACGATGTCAGAAAAATACAAATAAGGTATCCTTTTTCTTATAAAAATGATTAGAACAAGATGGAACCATAATATCAGCCTTTTTGTTCTTAAATGATAGTGATATCTTGTTAGTAGTGAAATGCTTAATTGATGGATAATAAATATCAAATGTTGGCCTAAAACTATGATAATATGTCAGTAAATCAATATTCATGCTTATAATCCAGTGGATGTTAGTGATTATGATTATGATGCACGAAATCATGTAATTTACTACATATGGCTAATTATGGCTTTTAACCCTAAATAAAATGCAATAAATGCAAACATGCTCAATAAATGATGACATTTACAAATTAATCTCATATCAGTATCTGGAACCTCAAAATGAAATATGAGATCAGGATGATACCCACAATCCATGTTATATAATGATGTTTGCTCTTAATGTGATATAAACCCTAATTGGAGTAATGCATGTAACCTAGGGTTAACGTGTGACATAATGTTAATATGATCAGATGATGAACTTTGATAATGAGACATGATCTGGAAAGTGACATCAGTATGATAAATCTAAGATAAGAAGACAAGTAATAATGTATATAACATAATGAGATAGGCAAACCCTAAAATGGATATAAATAGGGTTAATGATGATGAGAACCTGATGATCGTTTGTGATCTTATCTTTATCAGGGTTTGACCTGGGATATATATTGTTGACATGAGGAATATGTGGTGATTAGGTTTCTCTTGATCAAGGTACGCCATTACCTCTTACTTGGCTTATTATACAATATGCTTGTGTTATATGTGTACTAAAATACTTGTCATATGATATGGAATGATATGATTGTTCTTGTATGATATGTTGCTTGATTTTCCGTACCTATGTCTATGAACACATGAAACATAAAATATATGATCCATCATATGATAGCACTAAACTCTTTGGTAGTACAATGCATTGGCAAACATCAAAGCCCTAGGGGAAGATGTAAAATCAAAGCCCTAGGGGCAGATGTATGATTTATATGACAGGGCCTAAAGACATCAAAGCCTTAGGGGCAGATGAATGAGATATATGACAGAAATAAGTTTAAAATGTGTGTTCTCTTTTGTTAATGAATTTCTTTGTGCAAGTATATGGTTTTCTTATATTTCTTTATAACTTCCAAGTATATTAGTTTTATCTTATTGCCAAGATATGATGAGAGGTATATAAAGAGACACGTAGGCGTACTCAGTACAAATTCTTGAAATATTGTGCTGACGTGTACCGCATGTAATCTTTTGTATAGGTTATGGTTGTGCACTTGAAGATACAGGATAGTTGAGAGTTGTATAGCGAGCTGATGTAGAAGTGGACCTGTTGTCTAAAGATCCTGTTGTTTAGATGTAGTACATGTATATGTATAAGTTTGCTATTCAATATGTAATATCAAATGTTGTAACAATTCATATTGTAATTATATGTTGAATGGTGAACATGTGTGTATGGTTTTATTATTGTTCATGTACATGTGCTACTGGTTGTTTCCTTATGACTCCCTTGATTTTCTTCTTCTTAGCCTCGTGTGGGATGTTTAAATTGGGATTCTTGCTGAGGTGAGGGTTTCAATTTGGACGTCACACATTAGATTAAGTTTTAGAAAATCCAGGGACGTCACAAAACTCTCCCATGGACTATCAAAAATGGGATAGATGATCCCGACATCAAGGATCTTCACAATTTCCTGGGTCACAACTTCTATAAATTTGGGACTCAACCTTCTTTGCATCTCTTACTCAGCCTCACATCATCTTAAAGATAAATTCTATTAATACAAATAGATGAATCAACCATTTTCAAATCTGAAATAGACCATTGAATGGCCTTAGTGTTCTTCTTTAGCATAGAAGTAAGGGCATCTTATTGGTTTGAAGAAATAATAGAGAAAATGATCAACAGGAGGGTGCTATTTAGACTAAGACATGCATACTTCAAGTTTTTAGAAGGTATATTAACTCAAGAATAAGAGTATATCCAAAATGATTTCTCAATGGATTTGTATAAATAGAAGGCAAACCTTGGCTTGCAACTTCTACCACAAGATCATTATTTTGTTCAGTGTCCTCATCTAGAAACTCAATAATAGGCTCAAGACCTCTACCCTTATTGGTAATCGCATTGCACGAAGGTAGGCATTCTTCAAGAATTTCATCATAAGCAACCTACCAGATACAAATCTTCTTTAGTGGCAACTTCACTTTGGCTTTGGTGGATGCTTTGAAAATGTATTTCCAGATCTTCATTGAATGAAGATCACAAACATGGTGTCGATCACATGTATCACTACATCGGTTGCCACTAAGAATGGTGTTTCCATGATAATTGACATTTTTATCATATCTTTTTCCATGTTAATTACAATTAGATCTAACGGAGTGAAAGAATATGTTTCATCATAAACTTTCACTAACACATCATCAATTTTTCATTTAGGTGGCTCCATAGAACAATCAGACAAATGCAAGGTGAAATTAGCCGGCTCTATGTGTCCCACACTATGCTCAACATACATTGAATATGGCATTAATCCCATACTAGAATCCATGTCAATAAGAGATTGGTATGTGTTGTGTGGGCATACATCAAAAGAAATTAGAGGGCCACATGGTTCTTCCTCTTTCTGGGAGTGGTGTACTACATAATTGATCTCACTTTTGTAGTGAGCTTGACTTGTTTTTGCAATATCCATGTTGAATTCCTCTTAAAAGTGCACACCTTTGAGAAATTTTGCATATACAAAATCTTCTTGATAACATCCAACAATGGAATATGATCCCACTTATTTAAAAGTCTCCATGATATCTTTGGTGTGCTTTTGCTTCCTCTGAGAAGAGGAAGGATCTTCAAGTGCAACAAGAAAAGGTGGTGGCTTCTCACTTTCCTTATCAACTTCAACATATTCCCTAATTAGTATCATGGGAATCATAGTATCATCACACAATATCATCGTATTTCCCTGGGTTCCTATCAAAGTATCACTACCATGCATCACAATATCATATCTAGCTTAACTAAATAGAATCATCAACTACTTTGTTCTTTGGTCTTTCAAGAGTCTTTGAGAAGATGGAGCTCCTCAACATTGTGACGAAATTAACTTGCTCATTAGAAGAGGGAGATTGCCATTATTGTTGTGGTCCTTGAGGTGGTGGAATTTGGTGTGGTGGGTTGCAAATTTCAAGGATACATTGATGTTGTTGTGGTGGTTTTTTTTGAAATTTTTGTACGGTTTTTATTATGGGAGTGGTGGATGTGGGGAAAATTGGAAGTTGTAAGGGAATTGTGTGGTGGTGGAGAATAGGGATTCAGAGGACATTGATATTGTTTCAAAGATGTCACTTGGCCTTGTGGTTGGATCTAGGTTCTTTGAGGAGATCCCATTAACCCACTAGCACTATTAGGGATAACCAAGGTTTGGGAAGGAAGCCTCCCCTCATCTTGATGTGCAAGTGAAATGATATTTGCTCAGTTTTGTGTTCCAACCTAGGACACATCTTTCTTCACCTCACTTTGGCTTCTTAATCTTCCAAGAAACTCTTCCTAAAACTTGGAGCTATATATGTGTCCTTGATGTTTCCTTGGCTTCCCTTATCCCTCTTGTCTGTATTGTTTCCAAGATAACTTGGGATGTATTATCCATGTTGAATGTAAGAATTGGACATAGGGACTTGGTTGTTTTAGTTTTCATATGGCTTGAGTTCCTTCAATTATTCATAAATAGACCCAACAGAATGGATATAATATCTAGAAGAACATCCCACATGTGTCTTCCTTAGATTCATCATATCTACCATTATATTTATCATTTGAGTATTGGGATCATCTTTGGTGTGGAAAGGTGTTTCTCCAATGTGTCTGTCACATTTGACATCCATACTTGAGGATCGATGTCTTGAAATTTCAGCTATGTTCTCAAAGAGAGACCATAATTGTCATGGAACCATTCGTACCCCAATGCCAATCTCACTGCCTAGACAGTGATAAAGGGATTGAAGTGTCCGTTCTTGAGTGGCCCAATAGGATCTATCAAACTAGCATATACAATAAGAAACAATAACTCAAAAACTGGATATATAAATGAACAAACTAACCCAATATGGATATTTTACCAATATATCTTTGTCATCAATGTGTTTGAGTGCAGAAGCGATCTTATTTAGTATTCCATTTGTATTGCCTAAAAATCAAGAAAATCAAGACACAATCATGCAATTGCATGGTATGCTACCAAAATCAAGCAAAGCAATTTATAACAAAATAGTACACTTGGCAGGACTTATATTCAAAAGAATAATAAGCAACTTGCAAAACCAACATTTATTTGACAAGTTTTTCAAGCAATTCGACTTTTATTATGAGTTCCCATTATGTTGTAATTTGAGAAGCATGCTTATATATTTTGTGTGACTCTATTACCCCAACGCGATGGGGAAGGTCACCAGGCTCCTTCTGATCATAGGAACATAGGAAGCCAAGGTACAAGTCCCACCTCTCAATCAGGGGGGGTTGCTTTCACCCAATATCAACATTATCAACATCATCATCATTATCAATATACAGACAGTCATAATGGGAATGTAATTTATGTTTTCATGTTTTTCAAAATATAGTATAGAAAAACGGAATTCTAATCATAGGGAATAATATCTCATCCAAGTATGTAGCCAAGTATACAGTCAAGAGATACATAAAAGTATCTTCAATACAATCAAGGAGGAGTTATATAATAGCATACCTTTCACTGAGATTTCGAGTACATATTCACTACTAATAGGTCGATCCTTCAAGTTAGATCCGAAAACACAATGTTTGGATCATGGGTCAAGATCATAGTTTAAAACAATCATGTTTCACTATTCAATATTAAGGTTACATTTTCCTATCTCTCCCTTAGGGTTAGGTCATCAACAATATTTCCAAATGTCTAACATTTATTCAAGTATCAAGCATGTTTCAAGAATGGATGACCTACCTAGGTATATTTAGGAACACGTGTCAACCCTAATTATTATCATCATCATTCATATCTCTAGATCATTTTCAATATGAAAAGGTATCATTGGACTCAAAATTAGATCTGGGAGATTCATGGGTCATACATATGATTAAGGGGTTTGTAAGATTAAGGTCAATATCAAGATTGCTCATATTCATTATAATCAAGATTGAATCAAGTAAATGGATCTAGGTCACTATTGATTTATTTTCAAGAGTATATGATTCCAATAGACTTTATTTAGGTTATAAGATATCATCAGAGTCCAAATTTAGGGTTTTCAAAGATTAAACATCATTATTGAGCCAGATGAAAAATTAAATGAGCAAGTGTTTAAGATCTAGGGAAATCGGTGGGCATCGTTTAGAATAAGGTTTCAAATGTATTTTTAAATGATTCATTGGATTTTTCTGATCAAAATTGTCTATTTACTCGAATTATTTGGAGTTAGGGTGCATTTTCTATGATTTAATCAATATCTGCCCATTTAATTGAATATATGAGCAGAGGAGGCGTAAAGTACCTTATATCAAAAAATTGGAAATCGTTGGATCACTCGATTGGGTGGCTAGGGTTGAGCCATGCAGGCACATGACTTGCTTAGTCCAGGGTGCAATCCATCCTTGGTTTGGCCGGTTTATTTGTGGTTCAACATGATTAATTGGGCTGGTAGGCCTATCCCCCTTAGACCGTCAGTCCAGGATCCCTTTCTCTCTCGCTACAGGCCTTGTGTGTGAGTGCCCAAGTGCGGCTAAGCAAGCTTGTCAGTGCCAGGGCCAAAGGGAGCAGGAGGCACCTATGGCGGCAGCGAGTATGCCGGTTGAGGTCGTGGGAACCTTGTGAGGAGAGAGGCAACCTCTATTTGGAGGGAGGGGGCGAGGGAAGTGAACACCCAAAGCGGTCGTGCGGTAGTGCCGCTACTGCAGCAGGTGGAAGGCAAGGAAAATTGGGGGGTAAGGGAGATTCTGGAGGGTGCGATCACAAGGCAAGGATGCAAGAATAGTTGTTGCGGACCTCGGGGAGCCCTTTTTATAGCACTAGGCTAGGGTTAGCACTACATAGGACATGAGTTGAGGGCCATGGCCGCCGAGCTGAGAGAGGGGGGTGACGATCTTATTTTGGTGGCATTTTATCGCATTAAACATGGTCAAAGTTGGGCCTGTTGAGTTTGAATTTGCGAGAACAAGATTTCTATTCACTTTGATTTTCGAACTATGGTCGTTAGCGGGAGATTCATTCCTCGGTCCCCATTTACTCCTCCTCGTTGATTGTGGGAGGTAGAAGACAAGCTAGAAGTTGTTCGATCTGGCTTGGGTCCATGTGGTGTAGATCTAAGGGCTGGCGTTCGCCCCTCCCTTTACAGGTGGATTTTTGACATGAATAGGAAAAAAAAAAGAACAAATAAATGGCAATAAAGAGGGTTTTTAGCACAGAACTTCCAAAAATCATAGAAAATCGTAGGAATATTCAAATGACATGAAATTTGGACCATAGCTTCAAAAATGTGTGGAGAATAACTAGAAAAAGTTTGAGAACGAAAGTATGAATTTTAATGGATCAATTTGATTCTTTTGATCAAAGTGATGAATTAATCAAATTTGCGATGTCACAAATTGTATAAAATTCATCTTGATCATCGTATTTCGATTTTGAGTATCAACAATGATTTTGAAGATGAGAAAAATGATTTGAGATTATGAGCAAACATAAATTAGGAAAAATTGTAATAACTTCACACTTATGTAAAATTCCACTTTGTCATGTGTTTCCATTTGTATTTCCTAAAACCAAGAAAATCAAGACACAATCATGCAATTGCATGGTACACAATCAAAATCAAGCAAAGCAATTTATAAAAAAATAGTATACTTGGTAGGACTTATATTCAAAAGAATAACAAGCAATTTGCAAAACCAGCATTTATTCGATAAGTTTTTCAAGTAATTTGAATTGTATTACAAGTTCCCATTATGCTATAATTTGAGAAGCATGCTTATATATTTTGTGTGACTCTATTACCCCAACGCGATGGGGAACGTCACCAGGCTCCTTCTCATAATAGGAACATAGGTAGCCAAGGTACAAGTCCCACCTATAAATGAGGGGGGTTCCTTGCACCCAATATTAACATTATCAACATTATCAACATCATCATCATTATCAATATACGGCCAGTCATAACGGGCATCCAATTTATGTTTTCATATTTTTCAAAATATTGTATAGAAAACTGGAAGACTAATCATAGGGAACAATAGCTCATCCAAGTAAGTAGCCAATATACAGTCAAGAGATACATAAAAGTATCTTCAAAACAATCAAGGAGGAGTTATATAATAGCGTACCTTTCACCGAAATTTCGAGTGCATATTCACTAGTAATAGGTCGACCCTTCGAGTTAGATCGTAAAACACAATGTTTGGATCAAGGGTCAAGATCATAATTTAAAGAATCATTTTTCACTATTCGAGATTAGGGTTACATTTTCCTCTCTACATTAGGGTTAGGTTGTCAATAATATTTCCAAATGTATAACATTTATTCAAGTATCAAGCATGTTTCAAGAATGGATGACCTACCTCGGTATATTTAGGAACACATGTCAACACTAATTATTATCATCATCATCCATATCTCTAGATCATTTTCAATATGAAAAGGTATCATTGGACTCAAAATTAGATCACAGATATTCATGGGTCATACATATGATTAAGGGGTATGTAAGATTAAGGTCAATATCTAGATTACTCATATTCATTATAATCAATATTTAATCAAGTAAATGGATCTAGGTCACTAATGATTTATTTTCAAGAGTAGATGATTCAACTAGACAGAATCTATGTTACAAGATATCATCAGAGTCCAAATATAGGGTTTTCAAAGATTAAACATCATTATTGAGCCATATGACAAATTAAATGAGCAAGAGTTTAATATCTAGGGATATAAGTGAGAATCGTTTAGAATCATGTTTTAAAAGTATTTTTAAAAGATTCACTGGATTTTTCTGATCAAGATTGACTATTTACTCGAATTATTTGGAGTTAGGGTGCATTTTATATGATTTAATCAATATATGTGAATTTAATTGAATATCTGAGCAGAGGAGGGGTAAAGTACCTTAAATTGGAAAATTGGCGATCGTTGGATCACTTGATTAGGTGGCTAGGGTTGAGCCACGCAAGCACATGACTTGCATAGTCTAGGGTGTGATCCATCCTTGGTTTGGTCGGTTAATTTGTGGTTCAACATGATTAATTGGGATGGTTTGTCTGTCCCCCTTGGATTGTCGACCCAGGATCCCTTTCTCTCTCACTCCAGGCCTTGTGCGTGAGTGCCCAAGTGTGTCTGAGGAAGCTTGCCGGATCCAAGGACAAAGGGAGCAGGAGGCACCTATGGCGGCAGCGAGGATGCCGTTTGAGGTCGTAGGAATCTCACGAGGAGAGAGGCAACCTCTATTTGGAGGGAGGGGGCGAGGGAGGAAAATGCCCCAAAGCGGTTGTGCTGCAGCACCGCTACTGCAGCAGGTGGAAGGCAAGGAAAATTGGGGGCTAAGGGAGATTCCGGAGTGTGCGATCACAAGGCAAGGATGCAAGAATACTTACTACAGACCTCATGGAGGCCTTTATATAGCACTAGGCTAGAGTTAACACTAGATAGGACATGGGTCGAGGGCCATGGACATCGAGATGAGAAGGGGGCGACGATCTAATTTTGGCGGCATTTTAATGCATCTAACATGGTCAAAGTTGGGCCCGTTGAGTTTGAATTTGCGAGAACAAGATTTCTATTTGCTTTGATTTTCTAACTACGATCGCGACTGGGAGATTCATTCTTCGGTCCCCATTTACTCCTCCCTGCTGCTTGCGGGAGGTAGAAGACAAGGCAGAAGTCATCCGATCCGGCTTGGATCATGTGGCTCAGATCTAAGGGCTGGGGTTTGCCCCTCCCTTTGTAGGTGGATCGCTGACATGGAATAGCCAAAAAAAAGAACAAATAAACATCAATAAAGAGGGATTTTGAGCACAAAACTTCTGAAATTCATAGAAAATCGTAGGAATGTCCAAATGACATGAAATTTGAACCATAGCTTCACAAATGTGTGAAAAATATCTAGAAAACGTTTGACAACCAAAATATGAATTTTAATGTATCAATTTGATTCTTTGGACAAAGTGACGAATTAATCAAATTTGTGATGTCACAAAGTGTATAAAATGCACCTTGATCATCATATTTCAATTTTGAGTATCAACAATGATTATGAAGATGAGAAAAATGATTTGAGATCATGAGCAAACATTAATTAGGCAAAATTGTAATTACTTCATACTTATGTGAAATTCCACTTTGTCACAATAATTATTCATATGGATTGCCCATGAAAGCACCCACACATGATGAGTCTATAATGGTTTGACCCATCTTTGATACCCTGGTGTGGAAATATTGCACCAATTGCTGAATAGGCACCTCATGATAGGGGTATTCAATCCCTTAGTAACTTTTTGAAATCTCTCCTAGGTATCATGGAACTATACATTTTCCCTTTTGACTAAAATATTTGATGTATCTTCTCATCTATTTCAACTTTGCAATCATTTCAGATGGTTACTCTGTGAAGAGCAACTACCATGTATTTTTAGATTTTCAACCTTTCTATCAGTTTTTTTTGGTATTTATAAGTTGTCTTGGATAGCTTCATCATTTTTTAAAACCATGGAAATACATGCCACTCAATCAAATAAAGATTATGGGGGGTTGGTGGTCAAGTGTTGTGGGTGAGTGGATCATGAGGTGGCTACTCTCTTGCCTTGGAATAAGACATGATAGAACCTCTTCAAGAATTCATTCTTCATTTCTTTCAAGATGACAATCTTAATATTTGCTAAATACCATTCTTGCACCTTGTCCTTGAGTGGGAAAGTGAACAAGGTCAGTTGAATGGAATCATTAGTGAATGAAGGTATTCTAAAGGTAGAGAATGTCTCTAGGAAGGCATCGACATGGTTATACATATTCTCATTTACATGCTCATAGAATGTAGGGAGGATTTGAACAAGGGTCGTTGGAATGTAGAACTTTTACCCTAGAATATGGTCAACTCAAGTTGAATGGGAGAACTGTAGTTCCCAAGAATAAATTAGTCATGAAGTTTCATGTTGACTGGTGGAGGTGAGGTGGAGGTGGTGGGTCTGGTGGGCCTTCTTCATAATGTGCATATTATTCTCCCATCTATTATTCTATATTTGATTGCACCAGTTTCTCTACCTTCATTGTCCTATGTCTAGATCCTCAAAGAAAGATTTTATAGAAAGAGATCAGCATCCAAATGTGCTCCCACTATCACTTGTGCAAGGCAAAACTAAGAAATAGAAGGCATGTTAGTAAACCAATATTAAAAAATTCCATCACAGAATTATGAATAAAAATAGTGAGGGGAATATGAAAAGTCAAAGGAAAACAAACTAGCTAGGTCGAGCACCACTTTCCCCACCAATGATGCCAAAAAAACTTGACTCTCTCATATAGGTATGACAAACAAGTGAGATAAAAATTTTAGAACCCTAATTGACATGCTTAAATACACAGACACTTTCAAAAAAACATTGTTGTTCATATTAAAGCACATAATATGGCCAGTTAGGGGTCAAACCATAAGGAAAGAGGGGGATCTAGATATATATTTTCTTATTCTATATTCCTAATGTGGAGACTAGGATTTAAGGATTTGATCTTGATTTTGGATTACACTAAGTGAGAAAACCATTATGGAAGGCAAGAAAAAAACCTAATTTAACCCTACAAAGTAAAGTCTAAAAGGATATGAAAGAAAGTTACATAATGGAAGGAAGAAGAATCCAAACAATAGAAACTACACTAGAAAGATTAATCTAATTAGAAAACTAAACAAGAGATATCTAGACTAGGAAAAGAACTAGAAGAAACACTAAATTAGCAATTAGGCAAGAAAGAGCAATTAGGGAACTAAATTGGAAATTTACTAGAAAAATAGCAAAAGTAACTAAAAGTAGCACTAAGTATACTACCAAGGTAAAAATAACATAAAAAAGGCAAGTGATTAATTAAGCAAGTAAAAAAGCTAACAAAACTAACACTAGTTAAGCTAGACAAAAAATAGGTTTTTGAGCAATTTTGAGAAGTGTGGACCGTTTGGGGTATGTGATTGTCAACTTGGTTGGGGTTCATAACATGTAAACATCATTCATTCATTTATATAATCAAACCAAAAAAACAATCTAAGTAATAGAGAATTACCCCAATACCTTTTTGTTTTCAAGCACAAATCACATTGTAATCCATGTGAAACTATATAGAAGTAGAAAACAATCATTAGAAAATGAAATCCTAGAGTTTACTAGTATATCTTCCCCAACATGGTATAAAGTCACATTTTACACCCCAAACTGACCACCTAAGGAGCATATTTGCTTATAGTACAAGAAAGAGAGAAAGAAGGAGTAGAAGAGAAAAATGTGATGTTTCCTGATGAAGAATCTTACTTCTTCACCTCTAGTTGTAAATGCAAAAGAACCTCTATCCTTGATGGGTGAAAAGCATGAAATGGTAGATTGAAATGGTGAAAACCCTATAAAACTAAGGTTTTGAGGTGGAGGATGGTGGAAATGAGTGGAAAGTAGGTGTGAACAAAGGAAAATAGTTGGGAATGAGTGGGAGGAAAAAGAAATGCTAGAGAATGCTAACTGTTGGCTCCAAGCCGCCATCAATGGATAAATAGGGGCTTCGAAAGTCTAGTTTTAAGTGAGGGTAAAATAGAAAATCAATGGAGATAATGACTAGAGGATTAGCCACCATTTCCATTTTAGGAACCACAACCGTGGTGGATGTGGTGTATAATGGTTGTGGTGGAGTGGAGCGTGCATGGTGATATTGGTGAAAATGTGGATTTTTTTGTGTTTTTTAGGTGCTTGAGTGGAACGGATGTGGTGGATGATCATGGTGGCTAGTTGGTAGAATGACCATGGTGGGTGACACTGTTGTTTTGGAGGTTGGAGTGATTGTCGATTTCTTAAATCTTAGTCATATTCTTAGCATTACACCATGGTTGTGGTTGATCGAATGGTCATGGTGGATCTTGCATACCACAACCATTTTTCTTGCTACAAAAGTGGTGGGTACTTGTTGTAGCTTTCCCAATTTGTGAAATTCCTTGTGATTGTTAGCTCTATACCACGTCCATGGCCAAGTACCATGACCGTTTTGAGGCATTTGTTGTGTAATTAAAGCTCGAAAATCCATCTACATGGTGATCCTTGCTTTGGGCTGGTTGTTGGCCACTAGGGGTAGGTTGGGGATGGCCTAGGGCTCATCCAAGGTCTTAAAATCCTAGGATCGTTACCCCCTCATTCCCTTCCATGGAAAAAGTGGTTCAAGTATAAGAAAAACATTCAAATGGCAGCCATAAGTGCATTAAGAATGATACATTTATTGGAAGAGTAATCATGCATTCTAACATGTCTAGATATTAGTTAAGAGAACAACAACATAAGATGAATCCCTAAATTAGGGGTGCATCAAATTGCTACCCACAATTTATCCATATTGGGGTTGAAATTGAGAATTCAATCAATACAAGGGTCTATCAAAACATAGGCCTCACCTTGTAGCCTCAGTCCACCTACACAATGTCCAATTAGAAGTTAAAATGGATAAAGGGTAAAGAAGTAGATGCAATAGTAGGAGATGTACTAATCCTAGTTGGCAATAATATGAGACAACATCCAATTGTCCAAATTTCTCTACTTCAAGCTCAATCATCAAAAGCCACAACTATCATGAAATCACAAAAGTAGTAAGCTCAAACGAGACCACCTAACTACCAACCTTAGTATGTGCCTCCACAATATTAATGGCCACCAAGCCACTTCTATAGGGGCACACCCTCACCATTTCATTTGTACGTGCAACATATGGTGGGAAGAAATCATCTAGTAGCACATAACCTGCCACCTTGAGTGAAACCATTGACAACAACTCTTGTGATAAAGGATCCTGCCAAGTAGAAAAGGAAATTCACACCATGGAAGCTTCTCTTAGAACCATCCTTCCTAATATCAAGAATTTACTAATGTTGCCCATTGTATAGGAACCACCAAATATCTTACGAAAGAATTACAATGCCAATGTCTTCTGCAATTTTCATCAAGCTAAGGAGAAAATATAGACTTGTGCCTCACACTCAAGCATACCCTCCATGATTTATTTGAATCTGTAGAGGTTAATGCGGTCACACTATAAGAGATTCCATTGTCATTCAACACTATGTTTGTCATATACTCATTAGAAGACCCAACACATGATCATATCCTACCTCTAGAGCAGTTTATCAAGAACTAGTCTCAAAGAACACAAGTCATCACCAAAATACAAGAAAGTAAGTTGGTGATCCACACCAAACCTAAAAGGCCAATCAACATACCTAGAGATCACTTTGTTGAGAAGAGACGATCAGTGTGGGTTCCTAATGTGTTGGACAAGATAAAAGCCTAACAGAGCACAGTTCCTGACCCCACACTGGTAATATAGGTGGAAAGACACAACTCAACTAAAACACTAGTAGTGACCCTCACCACCTCAACAGGAGTTCCTTCACCCATCAACAAAGGAAAAGACAAGGTAACCATCTATGTTTGAGTCCCTACTAGCACACCCAAAGAAGACAAGATCAAGGTTTCCATCCCTATCATCAACACCAATCTAGTGCCTCCCAATCCCCCACTCTACAAGGAAACCAACCCCAAAGGCTCAGATTTTGTTCAATCCTTGGTGGGATCCATACGGAGATGTAGATGTGGCTAAAGTGATGCTAATATCCTACACATAGAGACAAATAGTGATGAAGACACTTGAATGTGCTTGTGTCTCCAATGATGATAAACAAAACATGCTAGCTTCCTCTATCAGGTGAATCACCACTCAAAACCTGATCTCATTTTAGAAAAATGAGATACCTACAAAATAGAACCATGACAATCCTCTATTAATAATTTCCATCTATAAAAGCCTCCAGATTCCTTCTTTATTCTTTGAGTCAAGGTATGCCCCATCAATATTATTTCATATTGGAAAAGTATCCTTCCAATCTATAGAAAACAACTAAGAAAGCATCATATTTGGATGGTGTAATAAAGGATACCTTGGGGGAGATCACCCTCAACATTACAACCCCAATCTTTGGGTTCCTTTGGTGAGAAATGTGTTTTCTCATATTAAAGATATTGGAACAGATAAAGATATAATATGGATTTCGTTTACAATAGCCTTGATGGTTTTGTTGTGGGCTTTATTGGCTATTGCGCCCAAATAACAAGGAAATTCAATTAGTAAATGAATAATTGAATATTTGAGAAAATAAAAATGTGGAAATCTCTAGAAGGCAAATCCAAAGAGGGATTTCGTGCCTCTTGGGTTCCTTGGGTTTCAAGGAGTCCAAAGTTGCAAAGAAAGAGAAATAAGAAAAGAAAAGATTAATTAGGTATTTCTTTATTAAGAAAGAAATTGAAAATAATGATAAAATGTGGAAAATGAATGGAAAGAGGTATAAATGAGATTCCTTGGTGAATTTTCGTATCCATGAGGTTGCTAATATTAAAAGGAATGCTATTGACGAAAATAAAAGAGAAATAAAGAGAAAACCTCAAAAAGAGTTATTTTAATGAGAAATAAACAAGATAATGTGAAATAATGCATAAAGATGCATCTAGAAGGATAATAAGTATCCTATAATTCAAAATAATAGAGTTTCTTGGGATCCAAGGAGTCCCAATGAAGAAAGAGGAAAGAGAAAATACCAAAATTGCAAAATAAGAGGATAATGTGATACATTATTAATGAATTTTGTGATTTTGATAAAAATAAAGTATTTGTTAATAAAGGAAAAAAGGATTTCGAGGCCAATGAATTAAAAGGGCAAGTATAAATAAAATGGAAGAGGAATTTTGAATTCCTAATATCCATATAATAAGGAATATCGAAAGGATAAAGAAGAGAAAGAAAGTTTGCTTTTTAATGAAGGAGGGTGGTTTCCTAATAAAGAGAGGACTTGTTTACTCTTAGATGGGTATCTTAGGGTGAGGATATCCTCCTCTATAAAAGGGGTAGACCCCCTGGTCGAGTTCAAAGAAGAAAACCCACGTCTTCCTCTCACTTCCCTATCTTCTTCTTCCTTGTATGCATCTGTAAACCCTAACCACGAGTTACTTCATGATCTTGGAGCAACGGGGAACCCATGTGGGGTTGTGAGGGTAGCTGGTCACGAGGAGGAGCCAAAGCAAGGCCTAGCCGGAGCCGCTAAGCCCTAAGCGACTCACCATGGCAGCATCACGGCTGCATACGGTGGATGGATCACAGGTCCTCCCTGACAAACTCGCACCACAACAGCAGTTAGTTGCGGCTCCTGTAGGTGCGCCAGGGTACGACGAAGGTCTGTGACCTATCCCCGAAGGCCGTAGAGGGTTCAGGAGTGGAGGAGTGGCCGCGCAAGGCAGCAGCTCGGCGGCTAGGGCGGCAGCAAGCCGCCAGCCCGAGGAAGAAGAAAAGAAAAGAGGCGTTGGACCGTTCTGCCCTCCGCGGGCTAAAGACATGCACAACTTAAGTAGGGGCAAAAGGGTCTTTCAATTATAATTCTCAAATGGACCACTTTGCATGGAATTGATGATGTGGCAACACACCATTCGCTCAAATAGGTAATTCATAAAAAAATCATATCTCAATATTTGTAACTCCGATTAGGACAAGTAATATATGAATTTTGATCAGGAGAACGAGAGGAATCCAATAAAAATGATATGAAATATTGATTCCGTTCCTAATTGCAAAAGTACTATAAGTTGATGAAAAGTGCATTAAAGTTGAGTTAAAAACCCTATTTGTGATTAAAGGTTGAATCTAGAATGCTTAATGGGTTAATTGAGGTGTTAATAAACTATTGAATGATAATGTTAGATTCGAACCTGATCTAGATGTAGAATTTCATGATTTAGGGTTTTACCTCATATGAGAATGATTAAATAATTTAGAAACCCTAATTTAGGGTAAAAGAGGATAAAATCATATTTAATTTCAAAATGTGAAAATATGATTGTTTAATGATGGTTCTAAGTTATTTGTATATAAAAGACCTTAATTCTGGATAAATACCCTAAATGTAGTAATTAGGGTCTTTTCATGAATAAAAGGTGGAATTGATGGTAAAATGTGTTCATATGTTAATTAGACCTTAATGAACTTTGAATTAATGATAGATGCGCATAATGATCTTGTCATGGATTAAAAGGATAAAAAAAGTAGCTTTCATGTAGAAAAAGCTTAATGAAATTAATTGATGATTAATGTACCTTTAATATGGAAATAAGGTTATATGTTGTTAAGATAACCTTAATATTGAAGAATAGATGAGGTAATTAGGTTTTATGAGTAATGGCATAAAATTAGGGTTTGAAATAGTAAAAGATGAAGGGAAACCCTAATTTCTATGGAAACCCTAAAGGGGAATTAGAAACCCTAGGAAACATGCTAGGATTAATAGATCTTGATGACATGAATAATAAAAAGGGAATTACATGATTATTTCAGGATCTTGATGAAAATGATTGCTTACTTGGATTCTTATTTGCATGGATATTTCTGTTCAAATCATCAGATCAGGTATGTGGTTTCTCTTATGGATATCTTGAGTTAGTTTTCCGAAATTTACTGAAATTTTCATCGATGTCATGAATTAATAGTTGGAGGATTTTAATTCATGCAAACTATAATGTGGCTATGACTATCACATAAGATATGTGCCTACTAGCTCAGATCATGGTCCCCTCTATGGCTTAATAGTTGAACTAGTAAATGGCTACCAATGGGGTAGGTCCATCAGGTCATTATATGACTTAGTAAATGGCTACCAAATGGGGTAGGACCATCAAGTCATCATGAGTTAGATAATGGGCTACCTTCGGGTAGTGCCATGCGACTCTATTACCCTAGGTATTGGCTACCTGTAAGGTAGGTCAATGGGGGTAAGAAGCTACCTAAAGAGAGGTAGCATACAAGGGATAGCACAGAGTTAAGGGATAGGTAAGGATTGAGTAGTATGGCTTAAAATGTAATCTTAGTTGTTAAATGATTAATTGAATGATTACGTTGTTAACATATTTGCATGATTATTGTTTCCCCCACATACCAGCTTCGGCTGACCGATGTTTTGTTTGTCAGTGTTTTAGGTACAATGAAAAGAACAAACAGTAAAGTGGCATAGGTGGTACTAAATGAGAATTAAAGTGCAAAGGAGGATTAGATAGATTAGTATCTGTGTGGATAGAAGTTTTGAAATCCCAGTTTTAAGAGTTATGCAAAAGTTTTTATTTTTCTCCATATTTCATTATAGTTGGTAGAATTTAATAATTGTTAATGATTATTTGTTGAACCTTTGATTTGGGTTATTGGTTAACGGCTTTGTCCTTTCGGTCTCCCTTAATTGGGGGTTACCCGGAGGCGGGGTCATAACATTTGGTATCAGATCAAGGTTCCTCATTTAATCTTTAACAATTATTAAATTTTACAAATTCCATAGAACCGAGGGAGTTATTAGAGGATTGTCCGAAAGATTGAGGTGTCTTGAAAAGGATCACGTCCGGGGGCTGGAAATATTTTCCTCCACATCGCTAGTCAGAATATGAGGACTCCCAGATTGTGTGACTTCCTGGCCGATGTCTTAGGATATGAATCGAAATAAGATACCTTTAGGACTCTCTCATCTTGTTCTTCCCTTCTCAACTCAAATTCTGTTAAGGACCTTAAGGATTAGGATTTTCTCTCTTCTCCTAGCCATCTTGAGGTATGGGTAAGGTTGATAAGGATTAAGGAATCCTCCACCAAATTAATGAAAAGCATGTAAATAAGATGTCATGGACATAAGATTAATATATTAAGTGCAAACTAAAGAATAGATACATACTTAGGTCGTATGACACGAGTTGTCTTTGCCCTCAGGAGAGACCCGAGGATAGACCTCCATGGCAGGAGGATGAGTAGAGAGAGTTAGTCTTGGAGGCAGAGACCTCCATTAAAAGTAGAGACCTAGCACATCCTCGGAGGATGATGTTAACCCTAACCCTAAGTGAAGGCTAGAGAGAGAGATGGCATGATGAGTTAGATGTCATAGTAGACCAGGGGTTTGGATAGACATGCCTTGGATGCCATATGAGCCATGAGAGGTTGGATGACCTAGCACCTTTGAAAACCCAACCCGGGAAAGGGTCGTGCAAGTCTAAGAAAAGGATAGAACCTTCATGGGGATGTTAGAGAAAACCTATAGAAACCTTATGTGATGTTGCCAGAAGGATATAACTTGCACCCAGAGTACATCGTAGTAGGACCAGTAGGTGGAAACCCTAGTCAAGGGAGTATGTTGGATAGCTTATGTGATAAGCATAAAGAGCTAAGGATAATCTTGAGAAAAACATGAGTTGAGTATAGGCTTCACCCAGGAAGGGATATGCTTGTGAGCTTGATCTAACTTCATGGAGAGAGGACCTCTCGTAGTAAGAATGGATGTGAAGTTAGATCTAGAGAGAGAAAGAAGGAACCAAGAAAGAAGGTTGGAAACCTAAAACCCCAAAGATGTGAGGAACAATGGGGAGTCGAGAATGATGTGACCTAGGTGGATGATAGAGGTTGTCGTATGCTTGACCCTTGGAGGCTGAAGATGTCTTGGATGCCATGAGAGGAACCAAAACTAAGAGGGAGGATGAGTTTGATGATACCTCTGTGCCTATGGTATAGGTGTTTACCTCCTGAGATAGGGAGAAGAGTTTCTCAGAATTGGACAGGTTTAGTAGCAGGATGTGAGGCCTTGTACCTTGTTGTTTGTCCTTAAGGAGGACCCAACTCTAAGTGTTGCTCGAGTTGAAGGATGACAAGAAGTGCATGTCATGCCTTTTACATGCTTGGTTCATGGTTAAGAGATAGAGCATGCAGTTGGACATCTACAAGTGAACCTAGGGTTCCTAGGCCTAAGAGGGGAAGAGGTATACCTAATGTTCATGATGAGAATTAAGTTGCTATAGTTTCGTGCATGGTACTCCTCATGTATAGAGTAAAAGGGAAGCCCCTTAAGTTTAAGGTATGATTGATGAACCCCTCACAACTGAGTTTATGACATGGGAAGGCATGATCGTGATCCAGTGTCGAGGAAAGAGAACAAGTATGACTTAGCATGGTATAGTAGGTGGTCTGCTTGTGCCTTAGTAGCTGTTGGGTTAAGCATGCTCATATGGATGTAAATCCCAGACCTAAGGGTGTTTTTGATCTTGTTATCAAGAGATAGTTTTCCTCCCATCCTGGAAAAGGGACCCCTTTGGTAGGGTGTATATCAGTTTTGTTAGTTTAAGGTAATCTAAAGAAGTCTCATAGGATCTTGAGAAGATAAGTGAAATGTACATGGTATGAGAATGAACCTATAGACCCATAGATATCCATATCGAAGTGCATGTGGATGGGTTACCATGGAGGTAACCGGTAAGGGTCCTGACCATGGTAGGTAGGTCGCCATGACCCTTATGAAAGGATGGATGTCAGCCCATGTATACAAAGAGCGATGGTAAAGGATTGGGCAAGGTTCTAAGTTGGACATGTACTATAAATAGAGAATCCTAAGTCTATCCTAGGGTCAAGTAAGGATAAGACGGATGGAAGTAGGAGTTGACTAATTCCCTAGTTGCACAAGACCACAGGGTCGGGAGGTAACAACTATCATTGTCTGAGGGCCATGGGTTAGGAGATTGATCACCTTCATGAATTCATGGTACCCAAAGGGCAGATGAGTAGGGCACTCTCTGATGCATGAGGGAAGAGGGATGACCCCAAAAGTGTCGGCACCCTATAGACCTAGAGGTGATGACTAAGAATTGTGTTTGGACCAGGTAGGTTCGAGACCAGTTTCCATGGAAGTAACTTTGATATCGAGATGATTTTGATGTAGAGACATAAGTTGCACGTTTCAACCTAGATTTGAAGGTGTATTGGCAAGGTGGGATGTACCATCTCTACTCTTGGAATAGGAAGAACTCTGTATCTGGACTACATCCAAATGCTTATTTCCTCTTGTTATGAGAGGTAGAGATGGGATAGTACGCATGCCATACACCATAGGTAAAAGATGATGCGAGTTGAAACGTTGCTACGAGGTATAAGGACAACATACCTTGGTGGAGTGAATGATACATGGATGGTTTACGAACTCTGAGAGGAGTAGTGTAGTCTTCTTGTGAGGTTGTTATATCATGAGCAATGTGGAATTTGCAAGTTAACCAAGGTTGAGTTTGATCACCATGAGGATGAGTTCAGAGTTTCTTGAAGACAAACCTAGAGTTGAGATGAGATGACAAGTGGAATACATAGGGGTGTATGTTACCTAACACTTAAGGATAAGAAGTGGTAATGAATGCTCTGGTTGAGATAAAGTAACTAGCTGGAAGCTAGAAGAAGTTGAGGTTGATAGGCTAACCTTAAGTTGATAAAAAGAGATAAGTTTGGAAAGAAGATGTGTTTTGGATAACACACAGACGTAACGATAATTATTGGTCAAGTTAGCGGTGGTTTGGTTAGCTAGCCTAGGCCTTGATGCAATAAAAGGATGGTTGTAGAACCTCAAATGCACTTCTGTGGAAAGGAAGGTGATGAAACCCCGACTAGAGTGGTTTAGGGTTTCTAAGGAATCGATCTTGAGGAATCATGACGTTTAGGAAATCGTGATATTAAGATCACCATACACCACAGTATTACTGAGATAATGAGTGGTAGTAGTACTATGGATGCTGGAGATGAGGCTGCATGTGATATGTTGCCATGCATGACAAAAGGTGAAGGATGAACATCAGTAACCCAATGCATTGATATAGAAGATAAAGAGTTCCTAAGAGGGAATGGGAGTTCATCACTATGGATGTTGTGATAAGTCTCCTCTAGACCAAGGAAGGTCAAGATGCAATGTGGGTTATGGTAGATCGCTTTACCTAGATTATGTAAGAAAGAAAGAGTTTTGTCAAGGGACCAATTTGGTTGAACTACCCATGAGAGAGATGGTTCACTATCACCATGATGTGAGTTCAAAAGTTCTTGAGTTTGACCTAAGGGTTCACTTCCATAAGGTGGAAGTAGGTACATGAAGAACTCGATGTTAGTACAGTTTATCACCCCTAACTAATGGATAGTATGATCCAGACTAAAGGGTCTAATGAGAGAATATGTGATCATTCGGGGTGATAGTTAAAGACAGTTCTTGTCCTATGCAAGATATGAAGTTAACCACCATAGCCAGTATCAGGATTCAAAGAAGCTCTATAAGAGAGGTTGTTTCGGTCACCACTTCAGTAAGGTGATGTTGGTGAAATGACCACGTGATGGTTAGAAAAGGACCACATAGTGTGTAGATGAAGACACTTTGATCATGCAATGGCTGAAAGGAGCCTAGAGACGACAAGAGTCATGAGCAGATGCAAAGTAGATTGACATACAGTTCACTGTGGGAGAATATGTGACATGAAAATCTGACCCCTCTAAGTTATAGCTAAGAGAGCTGAGTCCCCGATGCATGGGTTCTTTTGATATGGTTTGGTGGAAAAGGTTAAGTTTGATCTTACCCCTCAGGATAAAGTAATGTGTGATGAGTTCCATGTGTCCAATTTAGAGCACTATGTGAGGTACCCAGACCGTGTGCGAACAATGAACCTAGTGAGCCCCAAGGGAGGCTGAAATGGCTTGAGTCCACCTAGGTAGTTTATAGACGCCAGGATGAGAGAACTCAGAGAAAAGAATATGTGATGATAAAGGTTCTTTGGAAGAGCCATGAGTAAGGTAAAGCCACATAGGGCCCAATGATGGACATGGAAAAGTCTTATCCTGAATTGTTTGTTTTCTTGATAGAATTTTGTGGACAAAATTCCTACAAGAGGGGAAGGATGTTACAACCCCAATCTTTGGGTTCCTTTGGTGAGAAATATTTTTTCTCATATTAAATATATTGGAACAGATAAAGATATAATATGGATTTCGTTTACAATAGCCTTGATGGTTTTGTTGTGGGCTTTATTGGTTATTGGGCCCAAATAACAAGGAAATTCAATTAGTAAATGAATAATTGAATATTTGAGAAAATAAAAATGTGGAAATCTCTAGAAGGAAAATCCAAAGAGGGATTTCGTGCCTCTTGGGTTCCTTGGGTTTCAAGGAGTCCAAAGTTGCAAAGAAAGAGCAATAAGAAAAGAAAAGATTAATTAGGTATTTCTTTATTAAGAAAGAAATTGAAAATAATGATAAAATGTGGAAAATGAATGAAAAGAGGTATAAATGAGATTCTTTGGTGAATTTTCATATCCATGAGGTTGCTAATATTAAAAGGAATGCTAATGACGAAAATAAAAGAGAAATAAAGAGAAAACCTCAAAAAGAGTTATTTTAATGAGAAATAAACAAGATAATGAGAAATAATGCATAAAGATGCATCTAGAAGGATAATAAATATCCAATAAAAAGAATTTCGAAATAATAGAGTTTCATGGGATCCAAGGAGTCCCAATGAAGAAAGAGGAAAGAGAAAATACCAAAATTGCAAAATAAGAGGATAATGTGATACATTATTAATGAATTTTGTGATTTTGATAAAAATAAAGTATTTGTTAATAAAGGAAAATAGGATTTCGAGGCCAATGAATTAAAAGGGCAAGTATAAATAAAATGGAAGAGGAATTTCGAATTCCGAATATCCATATAATAAGGAATATCAAAAGGATAAAGAAGAGAAAGAAAGTTCGCTTTTTAATGAAGGAGGGTGGTTTCCTAATAAGGAGATGACTTGTTTCCTCTTAGATGGGTATCTTAGGGCAAGGATATCCTGCCCTATAAAATGAGTAGACCCCCTGGTCGAGTTCAAAGAAGAAAACCCACATCTTCCTCTCACTTCCCTATCTTCTTCATCCTTGTTTGCATCTGTAAACCCTAACCACAAGTTACTTCATGATCCTGGAGCAAGGGGGAACCCAGGTGGGGTTGTGAGGGTAGCTGGTCACAAGGAGGAGCCGAAGAAAGGCCTAGCCGGAGCCGCCAAGCCCTAAGCGACTCACCATGGAAGCAACACGACTGCATACGATGGATGGATCACAGGTCCTCCCTGACTGACTCGCGCCACCACGGGAGTTAGTTGCGGGCCCTATAGATGTGCCAGGGTACGAAGAAGATTGGGGACCTATCCCCGAAGGTCGTAGAGGGTTCAGGAGTGGAGGAGTGGCCGCGCAAGGCAGTAGCTCGGTGGCTAGGGCGGCAGCAAGCCGCTAGCCCGAGGAAGAAGAAAGGAAAAGAGGCATTGGACCGTTCTGCCCTCCGCGGGCTAAAGACATGCACAACTTAAGTAGGGGAAAAAGGGTCTTTCAATTATAATTCTCAAACGGACCACTTGGCATGGAATTGATGACGTGGCAAGACTCCATTGGCTCAAACAAGTAATTCATAAAAAATTCATATCTCATTATTCGTAACTCCGATTAGGACAAGTAATATATGAATTTTGATCAGGAGAACAAGAGGAATCCAATAAAAATGATATTAAATATTGATTACATTCCTAATTGCAAAAGTACTATAAGTTGATGAATAATGCATTAAAGTTGAGTTAAAAACCCTATTTGTGATTAAAGGTTGAATCTAGAATGCTTAATGGGTTAATTGAAGTGTTAATAACCTGTTGAATGATAATGTTAGATTCAAAGCTTATCTAGATGTAAAATTGCATGATTTAGGGTTTTACCTCATATGAGAATGATTAAATAATCTAGAAACTCTAATTTAGGGTAAAAGAGGATAAAATCATATTTAATTTGAAAATGTGAAAAAATGATTGTTTAATGATGGTTCTAAGTTATTTGTATATAAAAGACCTTAATTCTAGATAAATACCCTAAATGTACTAATTAGGGTCTTTTCATGAATAAAAGGTGGAATTGATGGTAAAATGAGTTCATATGTTAATTAGACTCTAATGAACTTTGAATTAATGATAGATGTGCATAATGATCTTGTCATGGATTAAAAGGATAAAAAAAGTAACTTTAATGTAGAAAAAGCTTAATGAAATTAATTGATGATTAATGTGCCTTTAATATGGAAATAGGATTATATGTTGTTAAGATAACCTTAATATTGAAGAATATATGAGGTTATTAGGTTTTATGAGTAATCACAAAAAATTAGGGTTAAAAATAGTAAAAGATGAAGGGAAACCTTAATTGCTATGGAAACCCTAAAAGGGAATTAGAAACCCTAGGAAACGAGCTAGGATTAATAGATCTTGATGACATGAATAATAAAAACGGAATTACATGATTATTTAAGGATCTTGTTGAAAATGATTGCTTGCTTGGATTCTTATTTGCATGGATATTTCTATTCAAACATCATATAAGGTATGTGGTTACGCTTATGGATATTTCGAGTTAGTTTTTTGAGATTTACCGAAATTTTCATCGATGTCATGAATTAATTGTTGGATGATTTTAATTCATGCAAACTATAATGTGGCTATGACTATCACATAAGATATGTGCCTACTAGCTCAGATCTTGGTCCCCTCTATGGCTTAATAGTTGACCTAGTAAATGGCTACCAATGGGGTAGGTCCATCAGGTCATTAGATGACTTAGTAAATGGCTACCAATGGGGTAGGACCATCAAGTCATCATGAGTTAGATATTGGGCTACCTTCGGGTAGTGCCATGCGACTCTATTACCCTAGGTATTGGCTACCTGTAAGGTAGGTCCATGGGGGTAAGAAGCTACCTAAAGAGAGGTAGCATACAAGGGATAGCACAGAGTTAAGGGATAGGTAAGGATTGAGTAGTATGGCTTAAAATGTAATCTTGGTTGTTAAATGATTAATTGAATGATTATGTTGTTAACATATTGGCATGATTATTGTTTCCCCCACATACCAGCTTCGGCTGATCGACGTTTTGTTTGTCAGCATTTTATGTACAATGAAAAGAACAAACAGTAAAGTGGCATAGGTGGTACTAAATGAGAATTAAAGTACAAAGGAGGATTAGATAGATTAGTATATGTGTGGATAAAAGTTTTGAAATCCCAGTTTTAAGAGGTATCCAAAAGTTTTTATTTTTCTCCCTATTTCAGTATAGTTGGTAGAATTTAATAATTGTTAATGATTATTTGTCGAACATTTGATTCAGGTTATTGGTTAACGACTCTGTCCTTTCGATCTCCCTTAATTGGGGGTTACCGGGAGGCGGGGTCGTAACACTCAAGATACAAATAGGACCACAAATTTTCACATTATTGGTGTTGTTATGGGATTGAGTATGTCCTTCAACCTCCTCTTAATAAGTCCATCAATTCATCACAATAGGGTGGTTCCCTCATCACTTATTTAGATTGGTTCATACATTTCATGCTCACAGTCAAAGCCAATACCCCAAGAACCAAAAATTGCATTGAGAAAGACAACCTATAGTTCCATTTTGAGATGCTTCATATCACCAAAATCCGCTATGTGCCACCTCAAAGAATATGATATTGCGATCTCCTATATGAGCCTAAGTTGTTTGCACAATAGTTATAGGAATGCACATTAGTCCATATTGAGGTCTATGAGCCATACATGAAGGACACATTGAAATCATTTTGATCCATAATGTACACAACCTTCGATCAACCGATGGACATTGTACTAAAGTATGTAGTGTTGCTTCCATAATGACTTGACTAGGAGAGACTATATAAATTGTTTTCAATTACCCAAGATTTGAGAAGAGAATCCAAATGAATGTCTAGATGAAGAACATTGTCTTAGGTACTGTATTGATGGTACCTTGACCTTAAGTGTAGATGTCCTCATCCTACTTTCACTGGATTATATCTACAACTAAAGATAGTCTGAATGTCACCATGAACCAGGATGATTACCTTAGGATTTTCATAAACATATGGTAGATTTCCCTCATCACTAAAGACTCCAAGGATGTATGGATCGCTTAGAACAACAAAATTTCTAAAGAAAATGCATACCTCCAAATGTTGAAGAAATCATTACCATGCCTATCCCCACGATCATTTAGTTTTCCCTAGAGCACATCAATGTCAAGAAAAGATGTAAACAAGACCATCATGATCATGTTGGAAAGTGAAAAACACTGACCCAACCCTTGTAGAAACACAAAACATTGTCGATGCTGATTGCGGTTCCCTTTGGATCCTCATTGGGTAACCCCACTAGAACAACTCCAGGGACACAGATCCTGACGACATGGGAGAACATTACAATGCCAGGTGGGATGGTTACAACAATGCCTATGACATGATAGAAGCTAAGGGATCAATGACTTCTTTAAGAGACAAGTTGCACGAGACCTACATTTCCTCATTCACCACATGTTGAACAAAGATGAAATACAAAATGGTGTGTGAAGGGTCACAACATCTTGAATGCTAAGTCGTCACCTCCCATACCTAGAATAAAGCATGTTAGAGGAAAAACACCCTAATGTGGTGGAGATCCTAAGTGTATATACAACCATTTTTCACCACATCCATATTGTCCTACATAAAAGTCAAAAAAATAAAATATCCACATAATCCCATAAACTAAAAAAATTCAAAAAACCCAAAAATAATCAAAGATGAATAGGCTTGCTAGGAGTTTGCTGAAAATTTCACTAAAGTAGAGCAGATCTGCAACTTTGAATACTCTTATAGTTTGAACACATCCCTATTCCAAAATGTCTGATGAAGGTGCATCATGCTTATTATACTGAAGATAACACAAAGATGGTGAACCTCAACACAATCCCCAAAAAAAAGCTAGGTCGAAATTGGGGTGCTTCTGCCTTATATTATCAAATGTTAGTTGATAAAGCTCCTATATCACTACATCAATGTGTTCTGTTGGATTTTCTTAGATATTTTGGGATTACATGAGAGCATCAAGGTTCATTAAATCCTTATCATCCCTGTGATCCACCCTGTCAAGAAAAAAGCTAGATGCTTCTTACCATAATGGAGTGTGAAGACCAGAGAGGAAGTTCTAATGATATACAATGCTAGTTTCATAGAGCTAGTCAACTATCCTACATGGCTCTCCCACATTGTACATGTACCAAAAAAGGAAGAGAAAGTGAAAATGTGTAAGTACCATAATGATCTCAACAAGGCATCCCCAAATGATATATTATTGCTTCCACACATTGACATGTTGGTTGACAACACATTCAGCCATGCACATCTTAGTTTCATGAACCACCAGATAAGATGGCCAAGGAAGATAAATAGAATACAACCATCATCATAGGGTGTGAAGTGTTATACTATTGCTTCATTTGATTTGGTCTAAGGAATGTTGGAGCTACATTTTAAAGGGAAATGGTCATGTTGCTCCATGACATGATGCATAAGGAGGTGTAAGGCTATGTAGAAGACATGATAGCCAAATCTAAAAGCCTGGAAATCCACATCACCACTCTAGAAAATATGTTTCAATGACTATGACAATTCTCTTTGCACATTAATCTAGTCAAGGGAACCTTTCAAGTTACATTTGGAAACCTACTCATGTGCATTGTTAGTCAGAGAGGATTTGAGGTTGACCCCAAGATGGATTGAGCTACCGGAGAAATGTCTTCCCCTAGAACTAAAAAGGAGATACAAGGCCTATTGTTTCACCTTGAATATATTATCCACTTCATCGTTAAGCTTAGACATATATGTGAGTCTATCTTCAAGTTACTCAAGAAGAATTCCGACTTTGGATGGAATGAATTGTGTGAAGAGGTTCTCCTACCTCACAAATCCACTAGTACTAAAATTAGAAATTCTAGGATACCCTTTAATCCTTTGATTATTAGGATATAAAACATAGATGGGAGGTGTCCTTAGTCCATTAACGACCAAAGGAAAGCACACTATTTACTATTCATCCAAGAAGTTCAATGATATTGAGGCCTCCTACATTACAATTTAGAATGATTGTTTGGCCTTGATACATGAAGCAAGGAATTTATGCCACTATTTGATGAACTATCCTTTATAGATAATTACAAATCATGAACTCCTATACTATTTGTGTGATCATCCTACTCTCACTGGAGGATGCACCAAGTGCCTAGTTATGTTATTAGAATTCAATATCACATATCCACCTATTAAGGTAGTCAAAAAGTGAATGTTCTAGATGTTCCCCTAGCAAATTTTGTTTCTCTTCCAACAATCACTACATATGTTTGACTTCCCCGATTAGGACATAGGAATGATCAGCCCGCCTGAGGTCATTACCCTCCAAATGATAATTATTCAATGATTTTATTTATTGGAGTTGTCAATCTCAAAGGAGTTGGGATAGGAGTAGTCCCTTGAAACCCCCAAGGAGAACAACTATCAGTCACCTAACGATTGGAGTGCAACACCACCTATGACATGGCAAAGTATGAAGAGTACATCTATTGACTCCATCTCTTTGGACAACAAGGGGCACGTCATATGTAGGTCAATGGTGACTCCCTCCCTATGATATCTCTAGTCTAGAAAAATTGGAGAACTTACAACTAGAAGTTGGCTCCTTCCCAAGAATACATGTGTTTTCTCGCTTGACATTTTAAGCATATTTGTTTCCACTTTATCAGAAGAGATAAAAACTCATTCCATGACGCTTTGGATACCTTTTTTCCTACATCGACATCGAAAGGAGACCAAACCTTCTCTTTTGAAGAACACACAATCTCTCAACCTACCTATTTCATGGTTATCGACAACATAGTCAATAAAAAAGAAAAGGCTAGGTTTCGCAACATCAAAGTGTATCTGGAAAGCCAAGTCTTGCATGATGCCTTTCCCAAAGAGAACAATAGGCACTCAAGAAACAAGCCATACAATACATCCTAGGGGTAGGACACCTATATTGTAGATCTGATAAATAGAGTCTTCTTTGGAGTATTTATATGATGAAAGTAAAAGGCCGTAGGAAGTATAGAGGATTATGCAGCATGTATATGAGAGGGGTCATGCTAGAAAGAAAATACAACATTTAAGGTACTACTAGAAAACCATGAAAACATGATGTTGTCAAAATGTATGGAAGTTTCAAATCTGCCAAATCCATGGTGACAACATTAATGTGCCTACTAGTAAGTTATACAACATTGCCATTCCTTAGCCATTTTCAGTTTGGAAGATTGATATGATTGGGAAAATCTATTCTAAAGATTCAAAAGATAATTGCTTCATCCTAGTGGAAATAGACTACTACACAAAGTGGGTGGAGTCAATGTAAATCACCAATAATTTGGCTAAGTAGGTAATATAGTTCCTCAACATTAACAACATAAGCCGGTACAAGACACCACATGATATCATATCCAAAAATGGTAGACACTTCATAGACAAGACCATAATAAATATTTGAGTTCCTTGGGGATCATGCATCGCCAAAAATCACCATAACAACCTCAGATGAATTGATCTATGGATGCTGGCAACAAAAACCTAATAAATATTCTCACGAAGACAATTATCTCTCATGCCAAAAGGCACGAATACCTTCCCATATCTCTCATATGTATCTCTATTAGAACTTCAATAATAGCTATTCCATATTCCTTAGTATACCAAATGAAGGTGGTCTTACCAATTGACATCCAAATTCCTTCACTCCACATACTACAAGAAGTAGAGATTCCTAAAGAAGAGTTTGTTCAAGATCAACTCTACTACATCAATACACTATTAGAATGACAAATAAGTGATTTATCAAGAAAAGATATGTTGAGAATTTAACAAGAAGGTCTGACACTACAATTTCCAAAAAGGAAACCTAGTACTACAAGTCATCCAAAATGTTGATTTTAGGGGAAAGTTCCACCCTAAATTGCAAGTGATCCACATTATCCACAACATCTATGACTATGGGCCTACGTCTAAAATGCATGGATGGATATTTGTATCTTCATCACAAAAATTCCAGCCTCATCAAGCGCTACTATTACTAACAAATAAATTTCAGTGATTGTAAACCTATAGCAAAGAGCCATGTAAGGGAGCAAAACACTCCCACCCCTTTAAAATACACTTAAAATCTACTTATGTACCTAGATGAATCCCCTCATACATCCTAACGTGGAAGGGTCAAAGAAGAACCATAAGGACTATGCATAGATCATGAGCTTTATCTTGAGGCCCCTGTGGTTTACCAACTTATATTAACACCTCAAAATAGTCCAATTATAATAAAACAATCTAAAAGTGTTTATGATTGCAAAAAAGGCATGATGAATCCCCATTATCACTATCACCTCCATCATAAGAATGTTGTTGAAACTGTTGGGTTAACCTAAAAGTGGAATGATTGGAAAGATGAGATGGAAATTGAAACTTCATGTGGCTATCTACATCTCATCTCTAAAAAAAGGTGAGACAAACCTCTGCATGGACTAGCAACAAGATGGTAAACTTTCACTAGGCAAACTCCATTCATTCCTCACAGAACCAAAAATTTTCAAACTAAGGCCAGAGCATCAATGTCTGGATAGAGATCCAACTTAAAAGATCAATAACAAGTGGACATTTCATAAGAAATTGCATTTTAGCCCTTTAAATAGGCTAATATATGCTTGTAACAAATTCCTACACTAATGCATGTTAAGGGTAAATCCCACTAGTGTGTCTATGACACCTGGCACCTTGGTCCAATTGGATAGGGAATTTTGACTTACATACCTGTTGCATGGCATGACTTTAACACCTATAATAACATCCACATCTAGTAGATCCATTTTCTCCCCCAGAATGAAGATCCCCCTCATAGTATTACATGATACATGTATTGCAAGGGGGGAGCTATTATCCATTAGGATATCGAGGCGAATAGTGGCTTAAAATGCTTGGGGTTTCAACCTTCTAGAACCACTAAGAAAAGTGGATGAAAAGCAGGTGACCCCAATAAATGTTGTCCTTTCCCTAAAAAACACCTAACCCTATAATCATCATTGATCAACTAAATGCATAAGAAAAAGGTCAATATTGATCCAAACTAACTAATTTGTTAAAGGGGTCTATTAGTGATATGCACATCAAAATCAATAGATACCTAATTCCAATAGCATAAATATAATATCATGGAAGGAGTGCCCATGGACAAGGTTGCATATAAAAAAACAACAAAATAATTTCATTTGAAAATATATATCTTACAAAACATGGCACCTCATTCCAACAAAAAACATTAAAAAATTCTAGAGAAATGAAACATCATGTCAGTCCTCCTGAAGGGTTATAGGTTACTACAACTGAAGATGCCAATGCAAGCCATTCTAAATGCTTAGGGGAGTGGCCTCCATCAATAGGGAACAAGTTGTGAGTCATCTCTACTAAATCAACCACATATTTGCCACCACCTCATGAACTTTTTGCAATTTGGTCGGCAACTTTTAAAAGAAGGATGGAAGAACTATGGTCAAGTATGTGTACTGGTAGATGTTAAACTATCTCCACATGGAAAACATATAGTATGAGACAGTGTGCTCTAATAGTGATAGGATGATCAATCATTGAAATATGGTGACGAAATCCCATAATATAAAGTATTTAGATGGAACTTCATTCATCCCTAATGAACATTTGATGCTATAAATAGCAAAAGCTATCAAGCCAAGTCACCACATAGTGGGAAAGGCACTCCAACATGAATGTGATTTTCTAAGCATTCCTTCATAATAATTTTGTGGGTGTTTTAAGACACTAGGAATCTAACATGATTGATGTGTATTCCCAGATAAATATACAAAACCTTGATGGGTCCTCTCATCTTTCCACTAGACTACATTACATCTAAGCACTCATACATCTCAACCAATATTGAAGGAATTATAGTTTATTTATACAAATTGTAGCCACAACTCCAGAGATAGTAACAATCACTTGGCCAATATTATGTCTAAAGAACATCTCATATGGGATGATTAAGGTATACTCTCATACATGAGGCATATTTGGAGATCCAACAACACAACGTACTATGCTCTTGAAGGAATACTATTATGAGTCTATCTAAATAAATCATCCATATTTGGCCAATCAATGAGAAGCTCGAGACTTCTTCATGTCCAGGAGGCTAGAAATCTCTACAACTCAACTTGAGTTCTTTGAGTATATGTTATCTCTCATGTAGCGGAAGCCACATCATTTTTTCCACCTCATCTAGTGTAGGAATCAAGTCAACATCCCAAAATAGAAGGACTGAATGAGAGAGTCTTAGAATAATATCATCACCCACATCAAATCTTCATGATAGGATCATAAGACAACTGACAAAGATGATGAGTCATACCAAAGCTCTCCAACATAACTTCCTTTGTCTGAGAGAGATCTGTGATAAAACAAAACACAAGGGACAAACTCAAGGGAGGATGAATGAGAAGCATCATCTCACTTATTAATCGATATCACAATTAGAGACCTCTGGGAAGGGGGAACAAGATCACACTAGGAAGAGTCCTCATAGTAGATTATGAGGAGGTCTAACAAAGTTTGTCATCCTTCATCTAGATATCCATTATCTCAATATGATTCATTTCTGATTGGGGGGGCAAAGACTTGTTAGGAGGAAAAGATTCATAGAGTCATGGCACATTGACATAAAGTGATGTAGGAGGAGATGACTTATTTGCAGAAGAATGGTACCTATGATCTTGTAACACTTACCAAGGAATGAAAAGAATTAAATAACAATTGAATTTAAATGATGAAGAAAGATGAAAAATGTAATATTTGTTATAGAATTAGACTAGCTGTCAAGAGATTTGTATGACCCCTAACCTAGATTTGGGTCTAACTGTGATAAAGTGGTTTTTCTTTACCCTTTTTATACTTGTTCCTTTATACTACCTTAACCCTAAACCCTAGTCCAAAGAAAGATTAATTGACCAATCAAAGGTTTGAATCTCGAGATCAAACTTTACCAACATGTAGGGAGTACTACTGTGAACTTATGTTTCAAATTTCAAGTCAATTGGACATTCCTAGCCCTATTTATGAATTTTCAAAGGTTTTGTAATGTTTCTTTCCATTTAAAATTTTATCATTATACAACTGCATGATTTTGATGAACTGATGGGTATTTTTACCCTGTCACGTGGAGCCGAGGTCAGCAATATTCGTCTCTTTCCCCTTGAGCCACCTTGGCCACCCGATGTCATGCCCACGGATCCAAAGTAGGATCAGATGGCCACGAGATCATCCCTAACCTCCACTCAACTCGGGAAGATGTGGCTACAGTAACAAGTCTACGACCCCAACCCCTACTCCTCGTTTTGAACCACTTCATGAGAAACCAACTGAGGCAATGCCTCCACCTCATCGCCATGAACGCTTCAAGCCCTCACACGACCCACGAAGGCAACCAGATCAACCTCCACGACTACCACCGACGAGCTCCTTCTTCAAACCAAACTGAATCGGATTGGGCATCTACAAACTACCACCCCTCCTGCCTATATAACATGCCCTTGAGCTTCACCTAGCCCCCTTTAGTTCTTCTTAGCCTTCAATTTGCCCAAAGCAAGCTCAGATCACTCTACCCTAAAGCTCACCTCCTCTAGTTCTCTCTGCCACCGCATAAGCTATTAACCATGGTGCTCCTTCTCTCCCGACATCGAATTGACTCACCCCTCAACTCTGCCGCACCACACATGCCTCCACCAGCCTCTCCTCGAGATCCCAACACCACTTACAATCTCCCTTTGTCCCTTTCTTCTTTGCAGTCGACGAGCTACTAAATCTCCTCACTGGCACACTACTCCATGGTGAGCCACGACCCAAATCCAAGCCACCCTAGCTCAGACCACCCTCGTGAAGGTGATCTCGGCCTCATTCTCATGCAAGGAAAGGCACAATCGTCACTCGAGATAGTCATAGTTGGAGTTGGGCAACCTATTTTGCAAACGACCAAGGAGGGAGCAGGAGCCACTGAGTCCACATGGACCAGTCAGGTAAATCCAAGTCACCCATCCCAGTTCTCTTTTAGATATCATGATCAAAACACGACCGTTTGATCTGAGCATCCAACAGCCCACCTTTTCCATCTCAGTTAGTTATCACTGATTTCCAATTATCGCCAAGTGAATGTCCTGATCTTTGGAAAATCATTATAAATAGTAGGAGTGTCAGAAAAATAGAACAAGTACTCTATTTTGATCAGAAAAATCTGAGGATCAAAATTATGATGTATATTGACCCTAAATATGACTCGTATAAGTACTCATGCTCAATTACATCTTTAACTTGTTTAATTATTTAGAAAATACTCGAATCTGATTAAATCGCCAAAATCATGTGATCAACCTCTTTTTGTACTTAGGTATTTATGGAACATTTTGTTCCAATTAATGTGACTCAAGTATCAATAAAGTCTAATTATCACTCTTTTTTCCCTATTTGACTTACCAAAAATGAGTGCATTTATGCATCATGATCTAAAGACCACCAAGAGAAATCCTACTCTGACATGATACTATCAAAAATGGACTCAAATCCGTACTCAATGACTCATAACTCTACTCTCATGACTCTAACCAAGAAAAAGGGCCTTGTATATTCTTTTAGAAGTAATTGATGAATTTGCCAATGTATCTTATTTGTACCAAATCCCTTATAATTTCAAGAGGACAAAGGTACCATTGAGGATCATCTCTGGACTCCCCACTTCTAAGTAGAAGGTACGCCATTACCTCCCACTTGGCCATATTACTTGTGCTTGTATTATATGTGTAGTAATGTACCCAACATGTAATGATGAATGGTTTGGTGGTACTTGAATAATATGTTGCATGATTTTCGTACCTATGTATATATAGACCTAAAAACATAATATATTTGTTCCATTATATTTAAGCACTTCAACTCTTTGGTAGTCAAGTGCTGGAAAATAAAGTACTTCAACTCTTTGGTAGTCAAGTACTTAAAGGTGATCCAACTCTATGGTAGTCTGATCACAATGAGATATGATCCAACTCTATGGTAGTAGATCATAAAGGCCTTAATGCATTCAACCTTCGGCGGTCAATGCATCGATGATATAATGGAAAATATGTTTAAAATGTGCTTTTATCTTTTGTAAAAAAAATTCTTGTTCAAGCATATGAGTTTTTGATATATTGTTATTTTTTGTCAAGAGGTAGTCTTATTCTTTTGCCAAGTTTAAATGTGAGGTATGATTTAAAGACATGTAGGTGTACTCAGTACAATTTATTCATATATTGTGCTGACGTGTACCAATTGCAAATGTTTTATAGCTACCTTTTGCATTTGATGATGATGATGTTGCAACTCAATATGCTCACTCAACAAATCAGATCTTTCATGGGGATGCTAATGCTAAATGGGACTCTTAGTTTATGTTCGTTTTCTTCTGGAAGAAGTTCTCTCATGTATTAAGTTTTCTTCTGTAGAACTCCTATGCCTTTGGGCCCCTATGTAATTCACATTTGGTTTTTTTAAGGAAGCTTGTTATTTGATGCATGTATATACTTGTGTGTTTGATCCACTCAGGGACGAGCAACTATAACCTCTTTGTACACCTTATGTTGGCACCTGAGGTGTAGAGTGGGGTTAGGTTGTTAACCTGTGACACTAACCTTGTGTTCTCTTGTTGATATGATTCTTATAACCTTAATCTAATACTTTGAGATGCTTTAATAACATCTGATAAGATTATGTTTTTAGTTTGGTCATGTTTGAATGATGTTTGAGTTAAGTATCCTTATTTTAGACCAAGTTGTAATTTACTCATGTTGAGGGGTTATCTTGTAGTTTTTCATGTGTAGAGTGTGAATATAGTTCTTTAGCATCATGAGAGAGAGAATGATGCTATGGGGTGCCTTTTTGGACCTTGGTTGATGAGGTGGCATCATGTGGGGATGCTAGAGTTTTCTACGGTTTGCCTTGTTGATGTGTATCGACCTTGCTAGGGTTTGGTGTGTTATGACTGCAACATAAATCTTAGATGAGTGTTGTGACCGGAACACATGCCCTATGTGTTGTTTGCTTTACCTTGGTGACCTAGAGGTGGTTTGGTCAAAGGGGTTTGTCTTGTAGTGGTGTGTTTTGACCTTGTTTGTGTGGGTGACCTAGTGTAGTGGCCACTATATGTCTACCTTGGGTTGTTGTGACTGCAACAAGGGTTGTAGATGACCTAGGTGGTCGCTACACTCCCTAGGTTGTATCACCCTTCAATGCATGCATGTGTTTAGTGGTTTCATGGTTGTTTTCTTGGTGCAAAAGTGTCTTGGTGATGCTCTCTTGTGTTGACACCTCATAACCCCTTTGCTTCCCTCCTTCCTTGAGTATATAACCTCTCTCATCTTCATGCAAGTATCCTTTTCTACCCTCCTTCTTCTCTACTCTCTTGTTCTCATTCTTGACACTTTACGGATCAATGAAGGACTTATTAGGTGCTTTGGTGGCCAATCATCATTGCATATGGTGCTTTTTAGCTTGATCATCTCCTTGGTTGTGGTTCTTGGTGACCCTCTTTCTTGGTAAGTGGTTTTGAACCCTTGATTTCATTTTCCCTTGAGCCCTACCTCTTCCTTGTATGCCATGAGACTATTGTGCAACCATGGTGGCTATCTAGAAGGTCTTCCCCTCACTAAGGTCGGAGACTATGGTTTGACCATGGCGGTACCTATGTGCAAAAAAGCTCTCTTCTTCCTTCTTCTTGTTTGTCCTCGGGTTGTTACCCTCTTTCTCTAGCCTTCCTTTGATCTTGTGGTTGAGGTGTTGATCTTGGCTATAGTTTCTTTGTCTCTCTTAAAGATTCTGGTTTTGGGAGCTTGATCTCTTCATTAGGTGAGTTATATAACTCTTTTCCTTCTTCTAATATCTGCACCATAACCTTGCTTGCATGCTACTATGTTAATCACTAAAACATGATGCTAATGTTCTACATGAAGTTAACATGATGTAGGGATTATGACTTTCTAGTATTTTCAGGTAGATTGCTCTTTCTCCTAAACCCCGATCTTGGTACCTGATTTTGTGGTGATTATGGAATAGATGATTTTCTCTTACTCTTGATTATGGATTTATATCAATATGCACATGGTTCAAGTATCTTGGAGTAGCATGAAGTTTTAGTTCTCTTTTGCATGTGTTGAACGTGGGTTTTATATCTCTTAACAAGGTTCTTTCATGGTGATTTACATGATACATGTGTTAGGGTTTTGGTGATCATTCTCGCATGGAGTCTTCCTCCTAAATGATGCCTGGTTCCTTGAGTTTTACCTTTTATTTTGTTCATGGTTTTTTCCATTTTGAGTTGTCATTCCATGCATTGTGGGTGGGGTGATGCAGGTGCTATAATGGCTGACCCTAACCACCCTTGGTTGCTACACTATGCTTGGTTTTGTTTTGGTCGAAGCATCATGGATGGCTAAGTGGCCGCTACTCATGGTTAGTTGGTACATTGTGATCTACGAAGTTTGAAGTGTGGTGGTCACTACACTTGACAAGGTTGTGTAGGAGTCATAGCACTTGTTTGTGTTAATGGAGAAGTGTACTAGGTCGCTACACATGGGTGACATTCTTTTTTGCATATGATGGCAACAAGTTATTTCACATGGTTTGGTCGACACATACATGATAGACTTTACTCGCTATAGGGTTTCAACCCTAGGTGGATCGCTACAAGTAGACCATGGTTGCTACAAATGGACCATGGTCACTACACCCACTCACCAAGGAAGGTTGCTACACTTTGTTGAGTGTATGGTTGCTACATGTGCATGTACATGTAATTGATGGTTGATTCATAGTGTTGTTTAGATAATTGTTTGATTAATCCCAATCATGTTCTTAACCCTATTGTGTTCATGGATGTATGGGAAATGAGATATCAAGGGTTTGGTTACAAGTGATAAAATGAAAACCCTAATCGGCTATGTGTGTGTGAAACCCTAACCCTAATTCTAGGGTATGTTATAATTATTGATCTTGAATGGATGAATAGCATGTGAATATATTTTTTCTCTCCTACCTATGTAATCATAACCTTGCAGGTTGAGTGAATGCCATAGTTTGTGTATGTTATGTTGTAGTCATATGATATATGGTGATGGCTATGAGCCTTGATGAGGCATATTGAGATCATAATGTTGTGATGGGACTTATGATCTAGCAAAAGCATAATGCCTAGTGTGAGGTATATCCTCTAGTATTGTGATTGAGGGATTGATATCCCATAATAGTGTGATAATGTTGACAACTTTGAATTTGCAGTGGTATCAATTGATGATGTGACAAGTTATAATTTAAATGTTTTATATCTTTTGGAGTTATATTATCCCCTTATTATTGTAGAGTTTGTTTAGTATTTATATGTTGTAACTTGATTCATGCTAAAAGATACTCAATTGGCCTAACTAGTCGAGTGAAACCCTAATAATGTAGCTTCCATGTGCCATAGATCCATCTTCAACATCAACACTTTCCTAGATGGTGAAATGGGTATTCCCATGGGAAACCTAGAGCACATATTGTTGAGTATGTGAGGTGTGAATGACTACATGTCCTTGACATCTTGATCCCAAGTGATTTGAGAATGACTATTTTCAGGTCTCAATGATGAGTATGTGATTTGATGTGATATAGGACAGTTGTAGTTGTACCTCAGTGATTGGGCTATATAACCTAGTTTCTAGCATCATGACTTGTACTAAGGTGGGTCAGGTGTTTTATAGGACCATATACTTGACTATGAGTTGTTGTATCTACAGCAGTATAACTTTGACTATAAGTTGTTGTCTTTGAAGTTTGGCTATATGTCACTGTGATGCAGACTCAAATGACCGAGTAGTGCAGGAGAAGATCATAGAGTCCGACTCTTCCATGAATCTTGTATTATATTGATTTCAACTCAGTAGTGGTTAGTTGGATTTGGGTGGTATGACTCAAAACCTAAGTAAATAATAAAACATGTAACACAACTATGTAGTATATTTTCTTAGGGTCAAATATGCTTCACATTGGATGACCCTTTGCCTTATCTTTTGTACTGATTTCTTGAATTATAATGTTGTAACAAAAATAAATTGTTATACATGTTCTTCATATTTCTTCTAAAAGCATAAGATGTCCTACTTCTCATTGGTAACTGCCTAATTTGCTTAATTTGTATTATCAATTTAATGCATATCATTGATCTAAATCTGCTTATAATGTTTAATCTTCTATGTAAAATCTACTTGTGCTTATAATAGATGTTGGTGAAGAGTTATATCTCTTATTGGGACATTTGGTCTCACCCTGTGGGTTTCCACATCATTTAGGTGGTTGTGGTTGAAGAGGTAGGGATCGTGTTATTGAGGCTGAGCAACAAGAGGAGAAGTAGTTGTTGAAAGGTTGGATGTGTTTCTAGTGTTTTATTGTAGAGTCATATGTGTCATCCATGTACTCTTAGGTCCTTGGGAAGGTTTTTGTGGTTTGTATGTCGATACGAGGTTTTTGGCCATGTGCCATTGTTGTACAAATATAACATGTACGTATATGAACATGTTATCACATGTAACAAGTTGTAGTCATCAAGATAGTGAATAGTATCATGTAATAATTTTTGGCACGATATGTAATACATGTGGCTTTTGTGGATTCAAATGCAATATGTTTCCACTTGAGGTGGATATGTGATATTGGTTTTAGTTTTACCTTATTTTATGGTAATCTGGATGTTCGTGATAATTCTACTCTTTGTTTTGAGTGATCTCGTTGTGTGGTTTCTCTGGGCGTCATAGTTTAGGTTGGTGCCAAAGCTCTACATTTATTGAGTCTACAGGGACATATGACTAGGGTGTGTGTCTGTTCTAGTGTCCTCCAGTTTATCTTATGGTAACTTCTTCTTAAAAAGAAGAAGAAGAAGAAGACAAGAAAAGATGTTAGGAGAACATGAAGAACATGTTGTTGGGCAAAGTGTTGCTTGACCAGGAGATGGTGCCAGGAGGAAGGAGAGGGTTGATGTTGTGCGTATGATGCCCCAATTTGACCCGAAAGTGGTGGACATACCCGCTTTTCTAGTCCATGTTTGGAAAGTTTATGGTAATGATATCACATATGACAGACAGAATGCCCACTGCCCAAGCGAGAGAAGTAGTCCCGAATGTGCAATCTTAAGGCTCTGGGATGACCTTTGAAAGGTTGAGGCATGTAGGGGTGCTTAAGTATGTGGGTACGCCAAACCTGGTAGATGCAGATCTATGGTTGACTGAGATGGAAAAGGCCTTTAAGATCCTCAACATCCCCAAAGAGGATAAAGTGAAGCATGTAGTGTATTTATTGAAAGGGAGTGCTGGAAATTGGTGTGCCATTGAGGAGGATAAAAGGCCTGGTGTGTGATCAGTTGGGAAGTGTTCTGACTGGATTTTGTGTGTCGATACCTTCTAGAGACATATCTGGACAAGAAGGTCACCCAGTTTGAGAAGATCTAGTAGCAATCTATGATAGTTAATGAGTATGAAGCTAGGTTCATGGAACTTCTGAGGTTTTTCCCTCATATGGAAGCAATAGACAAGAAGAGGATAATACGGTTCGAGAAAGGTTTGAGTACATAGTTGATGAGTCCGGTATCATCTTTGGAGAATAGAGAGGAGTTTTCCACAGTTGTGGACTCATTCAGGAGGGTGGACCGATCAGTGGTGGAGAAGCGTGAGACGAAGGCCAAGAAGAGGCATGCATAGTATCAAGGACAGTCATCATGAGGCTTTATGAAGCCTAGGTTTTCAGCACCGTAGCCACAACAGAGATCAGTGAGTCAGTCATAGTGGTCACTAAGTAGAGGCAAAAGTTGTAATTTTATACCAGCAGGAACCTCAATGTCAGTGACAGGGTCATCCAAGACATGGTATGAGAGAACGAATTTCTACAAGTGAGAACAGGTTGGGCATACGAAGTGGTTTTTCCCATTGAAGGGTGAAGGGGTCACCCAAAGATAGAGATAGAGTCAACAAGGGCTGCAGCAATGACAACAACAATAGTTCAACAATGGCATTGGTAGAGGATGTGGACAGGAATCGTAGGCTGGTTTTTCTGGGCAAGCCAGCAGAGGAAGGGGACAACAACATGCAATGAATCAATTCTATGTGATGATTCATCCAGAAGGAGTGGTCAACCTATGGGTTGTGACATTTTAGATGGAGTTATTTCATTATAATTTGTCTTCTTCTTGCTTTGTATCTATTTTGGTTGACCTGGGTGCAACACACTCTTTTATAACTAGATAAGTGATTGCTAGTTGTTCCTTACATGTTAGTCATAGACATGATAGTCTTCATTTAGAAACCTCTTTATTAACTTCTGTCGAGCTGCGGGAGGTGTGTCCTTAAGTGGATCTCATACCACATGACATGCATCAATTCGATGTGATCCTCGGAATGGATAATTTGGAGAATTATCAGGTGGTCTTGTATAGTAGTTCCAATATGGCGACGTTTGTCAATGAAAATGAGACATGGGTCTTCCAAGGAGATAGAAATATTCTTACAACCTATTTATCATCAACGATGGTGGTAGAGAAGTTGATGAGGTAGGGATATGATGCATTCTTAGCACATGTGCTGGATACCAAGATAGGAACTCTGAGTATCCAAGAGGTGCTAGTTTTTTGTGAGTTTGAAGACGTGTTTTAGATGAGTTTCTAGGTGTTCCCTCCCCCCCATTAGAGATATTGATTTTGAGATCAATCTGCTTCCTAGTTCCCAATCGATAGATCAAAGACCATACAGGATGCCACCAGTAGAGATGTCATAGTTAAAGAAAATATTGCAAGAGCTTCTTAAGAACGGATTTATTAAGATGAGTACATCACTGTCGGGTTCTCCCTTTTTTATGTCAAGAAGAAGGATGTATCTATGAAGCTATGCATCGATTATAGACCATTGAACAAAGTGACGATAAAAAACAAGTATTCTTTTTTGCATTGATGATTTTTTTGACCAATTGTGAGGTTCTACAATGTTCTTGAAGATAGACCTAAGGTCTATATATCACCAGTTGTAGATCATGGTGGATGACATAACATAGTCATCTTTTAGGAAGAGGTATGGTCACTATGAGTTCGTGGTTATGTGGTTTGGGATAACCAATCCACCAACATCAATCATAGACTTGATGAACATGGTGTTCAGACCTTATCTTGATCAGTTTGTGGTGGTGTTCATAGTTGACATCTTGATATATAGTTGGGATAGCTAGCAGCACGAGAAACATTTTTTTCAGGTGTTGACTCTGTTGAGACAACATCTGTTGTATGTGAAGTTTAGCAAATTCGAGTTTTGGTTGAGGGAAGTGTCCTTCCTAGGACACATGATATATGTTTATGTTGCTTGTGTGGACCCTAAGAAGGCGGAGTCTACGATAGAGTGGGAGCAACCAATGATGCTTACAGAAGTCTACATTTTTCTAGGTTTGGTAAGATATGACATGAGGTTATCAAGAACTTCATTGTCATGGCATTACCCCTAACTAAGTTAACAAGGAAAGGTGTGTCATTTGTCTGGGATGACAAGTGCCAAAGTTGTTTCTTACATTTAAAGGAGAAGTTGACCAGTGCACCAATGCTAGTGTTGCTAGAGCAGGGAAAAGTTTACATTATCTTTTGTGGTGCCTCAAATAATAGTCTAGTTTGTGTATTGATGCAAGATAAAAATGTGATCTCTTTCACGTTGTGATAGTTGAAGAAGCATGAGGAGAACTATTCCACCTAAGATCTAGAGTGATCCAAAGTTGTTCATGCTCTGAAGACCTTGAGACATTGCATGTATGGAAAAAAGTGTCAGATCTTCACAGATCATATGAACCTACAATACATCTTCTCTAAACAAGAGCTGAAAATGAGGCAACATTGCTGGATGGACTTAATCAAGGACTATGATTTTACCATAGATTACCATCTAGAGAAGGTGAATGTAGTGGTAGATGCTTTGAGCAGGAAGTCTTTCTCATCAACATCTACTGACAAGGAACAATTATGTTCCTTGGTGTGACAAAGAGATACATGTTAGTGTCTTTGCATGAGTGGAATGAAGAGTTGGAAGACTCCTTGTTGGTAGGATTGTTGGCTCAGTGACAGGTAAATCCTATGTTGAGACAGCAGATCAGAGATGGAAAGTGTGGTGATATTGAGATTTAGAAGATTTGACAAGAATTTGGCAGAGAGAAACATGATGGTTTTCACGATGTAGGGGATGGGACAATATGTTACCACGGTAGGACGGTGGTACCTGACATTGATAATATGAGGAAGTTGGTATTCGAGGCGGCTCACTCCTCAATATACACTATGCATCTAGGAAGTACCAAGATGTATCTCAATATAAAAGATTTGTATTGGTGGCCTGGTTTGAAGCGTGATGTGGAAGAGCTTGTTTACAAATGTCATGTGTGCTAGTGATGTGGCAAATATCACACTAACAAATTCACTCGGGGTTGAAATCATTGAGCTTTAACCAAAACCTCGTGCAATAATACCACCCGCAAGCAGACATGTCTTATCCCAACATAGTTAAGGAGTGAATCCCAAAGGACAATGTTTTTAAGAATATTTGTCAGTCGAATCTAGCTCAAGTGAGACTAATATTTAAAACGATTGATTTGGTTGATGTTAATTAAACTAATTGTAGGAAAGTAAATGAGTAGAATGAAAGTTTGTTTTAGATTAAATGATATGGAATCACTTGGATGGTATCAGGTTTCACTACCACTGCACATGGAAACACATCCAAACACATAACATCTAGGAAAGCTTCTAACTATCCAAATGGAACTGCTGCGAACCCTCCCAGAGGGATGTTTAGGCCTGCGTAAGCATCCCCTTAGGCATCCAATTTCTCTTCGCCATCCAGATCATGCACTTACAATTCCGAAGATACAACATCCAACTGAGGCTATGGTCCTCCCTAAGGGTTGTTTAGATCACAAAAGCATCACAGTGGGCTAGATGGCTCATCCCCTCATGAATCATACACTTACGACCTCAAGGAACCCCATTTATATTTCTAGTCTGGATGTCAACCGCGCTAATTGAAAACCATGTAGGCGATAAGTCTGCAAGCAAACATCGACGATTAATAAGAAGATACAACATCCAACTAAGGTTGTGGTCCTCCCTGAGGGATGTTTAGACCACAGAAGCATCATCGTGGGCTAGATGGCTCATCCCCTCACGGGTCATACACTTACGACCTCAAGGAACCCTATCAGATTTCTCGTCAAGGAGTCTACCTCATTAATCGACATTCTATGCTACAAAGAGAAGAACAAAATGAAAGCAAGCAGGTAATCAACTACAAGCATATCAATTATCAATAAAATGAAAAGTTATATACATTGCCTTGGAATGTTAAATGAAAAGACATGAATGCATGGGGAGTTGGACTAGTCCCCACACCCCAACGAAAAGGAACTACTCTCTCATGATGCAAGAAACAAGAAGAATACGAGAAAGGGAAGATTCTGCCATGAGCGTGATGCAGAAGGTAGTCACAGCTCGGTGAAGATGATGCGGTCTTCTACATCATGTCAGGGCAGATCTGAACGAGGAGGAAGAACCACCAAGGCAGACCAAGCAGATCTTCTTCTCCACCTTCCTTCTCTACTAGGCCTCCTTGCTCACAGCAGGAGGAGCATGTGAAGTGGAGATGGCATGGAAGAAGTGGATGAATATGGATGAAGTGGATGAATGTGGATGAAGTGGATGACAGGCAGATGAGCAAGCCTACCGCAAAGCTTGGCCTTGGAGATCGTCCTTCACTAGGGGATGAGTGCTTCTTAGGCACAACGTGGTGGTGGATTGGAAGATGAGAAGATAACGTGGATGGAGGAGTTGCCCAGGGGTCAAGTACTTCCCAAGTACAGCCTGGTGATGGAGTTTGGGTAGTCGATCAGAGGGAATAAGGTTCGAACTCACAAGTTGCAGCCTGGCGGCGTCCCAGATCCAATGCCTCAAATGAGGACCCTTGTGGTCCTATTTATAGGCTTGGATGGGGTGCTCACGTTTTTGTTGTGAGTTTGCTCCAAACGGTTTGGAGCAAATGGTATTGGAGATTGTTTGGTGACTAAACGGTCTTGGAGACCATTTGACATCCAAATGGTCTTGTTTTAAACTTTATATGGTTTTGGCTTGATCGGTCTTGAGTCTCTGTCCAAACAATCTTTATGACCGTTTGATGGCCAAACGGTCTTGGCTTCTGAATGGTTTCGGGACCAAACTGGTTTTGCTTTGATTGATCTTGATTATCGGCATGGTCTCGAGTCAAATGGTCTCGAGTCCAAATGGTCTTCACTTCAAATGGTTTCTATTCCAACCGATTTCGGAGACCGTTTGACATCCAAATGGTCTTGAGTATGTTCATAGGCCAAACAGTTTTGGAGACCGTTTGATGACCAAACGGGTTTGCGTGATTGCGTCCATACGATTTTGATCTCTAACTGGTCTTGGAGACCGATTGATGGCCAAACGGTCTTTCTCTTCATCGGTCTTCGCTTAATTGTTCTAACGGTCTTGAGTTCCAAACATTCTCGGTTCCAAACGATCTAAGATCCAAACAATCCTCATTGTACCAACGGTCCTGAGAATCAATGGCCTCCAAATGATCTTTAGCATCCTATCGGTTCTTGGTCCAAGTGGTCTTGAAACTGTTTGGGCTCATGCAGTCTTGAAACTGTATGGGCTCAAACGGTCTTGAGACCATTTAGGTGAATGTCTAAGACTGAGGGGTCAAACCCGCATGGGAAGACCATTAGGGCAAACTGGTTGGTCAAGATCGATTGGTAAAGATCAAAGTTGAGAGGATCATTGAGTGAATTCCATACGATGGTTGAGCCTTATCAAGACCTGCACAAAATAAATATAAATCTAGTAAATATTCTAAATAATTGGATCAATTGAGAAGTCATGTATTTTGTAATATTAAGAGGATGAAAGTGAGAGAATTGAATCGAATTAATCCTAAAAAGGTGACTGAAAATCATGATGAAAAGAGACTCATCAGAATACCCTGAACTTAAGCGTTGCTCGTCCTCGAATAACACAAAATCTAAAATAGTCACCAAATGAATACTTTATGATCATTAGATTGCCTCCTCTTCACATCACGATTGTTTTCCTTTTACTCTGTATGAATAAGCATCTCAGCTTCTAGAGACCACTAAACACATCTTACCATATCTACATTCCTGAATTCATTTTCCAATATCACTTCCTCCTCACTTTTTCCAACAATCATTTCTAAGAGTTTTGTAAGAGTCCAGAGATACTCGTAGAACAACAAGTGTGCACCTGATCTGAGACTGGTGTATTTCAGGGTAGTGGAGGCATTCATTGTGCCATTAGGTATAAAAGGTAGTGAAGGGTGGTATGGAAGGAAGAATTAAATCTCTCCTCTATTTGAATCGAGATTATTATTACATTCTTTGCAACTTCATTGATTGCATTTTTTGTGTGAATCTCTCCTCTATTTGACTCGAGATTGCATTTCTTTTTGTGTGCGCTTTGGCATCTTTTCTTAGTGGTACACCCCTATTTATTAGCGAGGGGTATGGAAGAAGAGGATATAGAAAAAAAAGTGGTGTGCCACCCCGAACTTAGGGTTTGGCACTATTTTGGCTATTTTTGTTTCTTTTTTTATGGATGGAGGGGTATGAAGATGATAGAAGAAATGTAGAAGAGAGTTCAGATCAGAATGTAACTTGATTTACAATTTAGTGCATCGGGTCGTTCTCTTTATCATATTTTGCTCAAATAGTGACTTGATGAGGATCTAGTGGTGATTCCATGTTATTGTTCCACTAGTCAGTTAGGAAGCACGATATGTTTGATCCCTATCAGTTTGATAGAAACTTGTCATTTTTGCATAAGTATCATGATTTTAGGATTCATAAGCTTCACATAATGATTTCAATCAAAAGGCTAGTTTTTAGAAAAAGGGTCCTTTTGAGGATTTGCTTCGAAAAAAGAGGGTATAATGATTCAAAGAGAGTCAAAACTTCATCAAGTATATGTTCAATTTCTTTAGAAAACTATTAAAAATTTTGAAAATTTTGAAAATTTGGGTCAAAAATGCAACGATGAAATCTTAAATCTGAAATAGATGGGTGAAGGTGGAAAGTAAGATATGTACCACCCACCCTTCACCTTGAACTTAGAAATTTTCTCATCCCGAGCAAACTCTAAATCCGAGATGGAGGGGGAAATTCATGCTGGTCGGACCACAAAATGTGGTTGCATTCCAATCAGCGTGCATCCTCCATCTAAAAATCTCAAAAATAAAGATTCATCAGAACAAAAGATGACATCTCCCGATGCAATTTTTAATCATTGCAAAATTATCTAAAAAGTAAGAATAAACTTAATAAAAAATTCTAATTCAAAATTAAAGCTAAATACAAATTTATTTATCGGGTTGCCTCCCGCCATCACCTTTGTTTTACGTCGATGGCTCGACATGGATATTGTCACCATGGTGGTGCTCTGAGTGGAGCTTAAGCTAGATTTTCATATCTTCTTTGAACAATTGAGTTTTCATATTCTATTAGTGGTTCATTCTTTAACCATTCATTTACCCTTGCTTCGATCTGAGCCTTTTGTATTCTTCCCTCAACAACATGAGTGATGTTAGAACAAAATTGTAGTTGCTCTGAACGACATCATTGATGAAGTAGTGTTGTTGAGGCTCGTAAGGAAAGTTCATTTTTTGATTCCCTGACCCTTCTTTGTAGAAATTAGGGTCACAGATGTCCATCAAATATTGATCTGGGGGGTCGTCTAGGTAGAAACGGCAATCCAGATCTTGTTGTGGTGGAAAAATAAAATTAGTGGTTTGGTTGTTGGGTTATCAGTGCATACCAGAGGATAGTTGTTTGAGGGGACTCGTTGACAGCTAAAGAATTACTAGAATGTGTAACCACGGGGTTGTGAGGTGACTCCTTCTCAATTGGTGACGTTTCTTTTGTTTCTATAAATAATGGTTCACTGTCAGCTTTCTCTTCCTCATGTTCTTTTTCTGAAGGAGCATCAACTTTTGAAGAAAGGTATTGTCATTGCATCTGAGTGAATTGATTAACACAGTCAACAAAATATGCTTCTTCTTCTTGAGTTCACCCCTTAGCACTTTTTGTTGCATAGAAATCAAAAGATTGGTTTCCAACTCTTAGTGTCAAAATTCCAGCTTCAATATCAATAAGTGCTCTAGCCCTTGAGAGGAAAGGCCTTCCAAAAAGGAGGGGGTATCGTGGATTTTCCTTGATATCCATTACTACAAAATCGCACGGGACATATAGATCTCCAAGCCTTACAGGTATATCTTCTAAGATGCCGATGGGTTTGACCAATGAGGAGTCAGCTAGCTTAATGGACATTCTTGTGGGTGAGAAGTTGGTGAGGCCCAGTTTGTTGCATAGGCTGAGAGGAATGATAGAAATGCTAGCTCTGAGATCTGCTAGACCTGGTCGGTTGACAACATCGCTTATAGAGCAGTTAATTCTGAAAGTTCTTGTGTCCTTATGTTTTTGAGGCATCTTATCTGTCACTAAATTAGATGATGTTCTTCCCAGTTTCACTGTCTGATGGTCCTCAGTTTTTGGTTTTTGACTAAGCAGGAGTTTGAAGGACTTTGACCATTGAGGCATTTTATCTATGGTATCTAAGAGTGGAATGTTGAATGCAACTTTCTCATGATTTCCTTGAATTTGTTGAATCTAGTAGTTGTCACAGCCTTAAGTTGTTCCACCTGCCTGGGATTATCTTCTAGTTGCCCAGCCAAAACTCCAGAAGGTGGCTTCATGCTAGCTGCAAGTTGATCTAGTTGAGATTCAATAGCCTTCTGATGGGCTTGCTGGTTATCTATCATAGTTTGATGCAATTGTAACATCTTTTCAATGGTTACTAGTTTGTCATCAGAAAAGATGGTATTGGCTTAGTGCCCTTGTTGAGGATTCTGGTAAGGAACTTGTTTGGATCTTGAAATTGGTTCCTATTTTGAAAATTACTTCTAAAGTTACCTTGATTCCCAAAATTCTATTGTTGGTTGTTTGGACCAAATGGATGTGAGTTTACCGCCCCCGAAGGATTTCCATACTGAAAATCAGGATGGTTCCAATTATGATTCGGGTTATAGTATCTTTGACCAAGGATAGTGTTGACAGCATTCAGCTTTCCATCTGGCCATTATCTCTTTATTCACTAACATAAGTAGAAAGAGATGATTCTATATGATCATTCTTGGCAACTAAGAGTTTGAGGGTTTCAACGATAAACTTGTATTCAAGAATAACTTTAGCCATAGCTACCTTCAATACTCCTTTACCTACAGACCTACCCCAATTAGCTTGATTTTCATCTCCAAGGTCGACAACCTTCCATGCGCTATCATAACTTTGACATATGAAGTTTCCTCCAGATGAGGAATCTAAAAACCTCTTGATATCATCATCCACACCCCTATAGAAGATCTCAATGAGTTGATTTTTGGGAATGCCATGGTGTGGACACTTTCGTAAAAGATCTTTATATCTATCCCATGCTTCAGCAAGGGTTTCTCTAGGGACTTGAGTGAAATTTTATATACAACCCCTAATTTCAAAAGTGAGACAAGGAGGATAGAACCTTTCTAGAAAAGCATTTTGAAGTTGCTCCCAAGTAGTGATGGGTTCACATTGCAGGGAGTTGTACCAACTTATGGCTCTATCAACAAGTGAATACTTGAAGATTCAGAGTCGAATAGCATCATCAAACACTCCATTTTGCTTCATAGATCGATGAATCTCAGAAGATTTTCTTGACAATCGTCTCCTGGTTTACCATAGAATAGGTTGTTTTGCAGCAAGGTAATCCAATGTGCTCGTACCTCAAAGTTGGGAGCATGGATGGGAGGAGGTTGGATTGGGTGATGAACATCAGCAAACTTAGGGATGGAGAATTTGCTAAGATCCTTTTATAGGTTTGCACTTGCGATGTTGCTTGTGCTGCTTGGATTTCTTCTTGAACTGTGGCCCTAGCTTCTTCCATGAGCCTTTCTCTCTGTGCATTAAGGGATTGAGCTACCCTTCTGGCTATTTCCTTCTCTTGAGCCATTCTTGCTAGGTTCTCTTTGTTTTGACGGTGAAAGGTTGTGTCTATCTCAGGATCAAAGCTGGCAGTGACTCCGAGACTGTTCAAACAGTGCATGCACTAGTCCTGAAATAGAAAGATTTGAAGTAAGATTGATGGAATATGAGTGATATTCAAGAAGATGATCAATTGTATCAAAAGAAAAGTAAAATCCTAGATTAGCCTCAAAAGAACTAGATTTGACTAACTGATTCTGTTGTCCCCGGCAATTGTGCCATAATTTGACGTGGCAAATATCGCACTAACAAATTCACTAGGGGTTGAAATCCCCGAGCGTTTACCAAAACCTCGTGCCATAATACCACCTGCAAGCGGACGAGTCTTATCACAATATAGTTAAGGATTGAATCTCAAAGGACAACATTTTTAAGAGTCTTTGTTAGTCCAATCTAGCTCAAGTGAGACTAATATTTAGAAAGATTGATTTGGTTAAGGTTAATTAAACAAATTGCAGGAAAGTAAACGAGCAGAATGAAAGTTTGTTTTAGATTAAATGATATGGAATCATTGGGATAGTATCGGGTTTCACCACCACCGCACATGCAAACACATCCAAACACATAACATCCAGGCAAGCATCTAACTATCCAAATGGAACTGCTGCAAACCCTCCCGGAGGGATGTTTAGGCCCTGGTAAGCATCCCCTTAGGCACCTGATTTCTCATCGCAATTCGGATCATGCACTTACGGTTCTAAAGATACAACATCCAACTGAGGTTGTGGTTCTCCCTGAGGGATGTTTAGACCACAGAAGCGTCATCGTGGGCTAGTTGGCTCATCCCCTCATGGATCATACACTTATGACCTCAAGGAATCCCATTCTATTTCTAGATCGGGAGTCAACCGCGCTAATTGACAAGCATGTAGGCGATAAGTCTGCAAGCAAACATCCACAATTAACAAGAAGATACAACATCCAACTAAGGTTGTGGTCCTCCCTAAGGGATGTTTAGACCACAGAAGTGTCACTATGGGCTAGATGGCTCGTCCTCTCACAGATCATACACTTACGACCTCAAGGAACCCTATCAGATTTCTCATCAAGGAGTCTACCTCATTAATCGACATTCTATGCTACAAAGAGAAGAAAAAAATGAAATTAAGAAGGTAATCAACTACACGCATATCAATTAGCAACAAAATGAAAAGTTATACACATTTCCTTGGAATGCTAAATGAAATGACATGAATGCATGGGCAGTGGGGCTAGTCCCCCACCCCAGCGAAAAGGAACTACTCGCTCATAATGCGAGAAACAAGAAGAATAAGAGAGAGGGAATATTCTGCCATGAGCATGATGCAGAAGGTAGTCACGGCTCAGTGAAGATGATGCGGTCTTCTACATCATGTCAGGGCATATCTGAACGAGGAGGAAGAACCACCAAGGCAGACCAAGCATATCTTCTTCTCCACCTTCCTTATCGACTAGGCCTCCTTGCTCATAGCAGGAGGAGCAGGAAAAGTGGTGATGGCATGGAAGAAGTGGATGAATATGGATGAAGTGGATGAATGTAGATGAAGTGGATGATGGGCGGATGCACAAGCCTACCGCAAAGCTTGGCCTTGGAGATTGTCCTTCACTAGGGGACGAGTGCTTCTTAGGCACAACCTGGTGGTGGAGTGGAAGATGAGAAGATAACGTGGATGGAGGAGTTGCCTAGGGGTCAAGTACTTCTCAAGCATAGCCTGGTGATGGAGTTGTGGTAGTCAATTGGAGAGAGTAGGGGTCTAGCTTACAAGTAGCAGCCTGGAAGCATCCCAGATCTGATGCCCCAAATGAGTACCCTTCTGGTCCTATTTATAGGCTTGGATTGAGTGCTCATGTTTTTGCTGTGAGTTTGCTCCAAACGGTTTGGAATAAATGGTCTTGGAGACCGTTTGACATCCAAATAGTCTTGCTTTAAACTTTATATGGTTCTGGCTTGATCAGCCTAGAGTCTCTGTCCAAACGGTCTTGAAGATCATTTGATGGCCAAACGGTCTTGGCTTTTGAACAGTTTCAGGACCCAACCGGTTTTGCTTTGATCGATCTTGATTGTTCGCATAGTCTCGAGTCAAACGGTCTTCACATCAAACAGTTTTTATTCCAACCGGTTTCATAGACTGTTTGACATCCAAACGGTCTTGAGTATGTCCGCAGGACAAATGTTCTTGGAGACCGTTTGATGACCAAACGGTCTTGCGTGATTGCGTCCATATGTTTTTGATCTCTAACCGGTCTAGGAGACCGTTTGATGGCAAAACGGTCTTGCTCTTGATTGGTCTTCACTTGATTGTCCACACAGTCTTGAGTTCCAAATGGTCTCGGCTCCAAACGATCTTGGTTCCAAACGGTCTTGGATCCAAATGGTCTTCATTGTCCAAATGGTCCTAAGAATCGATGGCCACCAAACGGTCTATAGCATCCTATCCGTTATCATCTGTACTAATCATGCAGGTCTTATGAGATAGTAAACATAGCCAGGCATGAGCTATCATTCTTTGTTTATTGAAAGTACTTTATGAACCTTGTGAGCAATGATATGCCATGTTGCTTAGTGAGAGGTAACCAAAGAGATTATTAGGCTATAAGAGCAATGTGAAATACCTGCACTGCAATTATCATGTTTACACTGTCAGATGACTTGATGGCATTAAGTTACCTATTAAAGTGGTAACAAGTGTTTGATGATCTAAGGGTTTGAACATCCATATTCTTAAATCATAATGATGAGATGATGAGGGATTGAGATCCCAATGTTAATAAAGCTATGAAATGAACTCGATAGAAATAGTACTCATTCTTTAAAGCAATTGTTGTAATGGTTTATGTTTGAAAACATGCATGATGCTAAAAGAATGTTGTAATGTACCTAAATAACCACATGAAATGATATCATGTAGAGACCTGACCATAGATCCATCATCGTCAGTAGTTTGGTGATGGTGAAATAGGTTTTCCTAAGGGAACTCCTGGAGAGTATACTTTTGAGTATGTGGGGTTTATGGGCGCGAATATCCTTAAGCCCTAATGGAGGAATTGATGTGAGATAACATTAAATCTCTCAATCCTTCATTATATGTATATGCTTGGATGATGTACCACTAATCTCTTGATGATGATGTGAATGTTGAATCGATGTGAGATAAACATGAAATCTCTCGATTTTGAAAAGAGTACAGCATGCCACTATAACTCTAATAGTGTAGTTGCCAGCATACCCTGGAAAGCTATTTGGCAGAGACACAAGATGTCCTGGAAGTTGTTCCTCACACTGAGTGAGGAGGATGAGGTCATGGGAATCTGGCTCTTCTATTGACCTATGTATGGTACCAATTTCGATTTCGCAATGGTCGGTTGGCGTATGAGCGGTATACCTCATCTCCTCAAGGCATAAGTATGTTTGTAAAATGTAATCAGCCGTGTAGCATATTTGCTTTGGGTTGAATTATGGGAATCAATGATTCATGATACATTGTCTATTATGTCCTAGTTGGATAAATGATATACATGTTCTTCATATTCCTAATTGAATAAATGACTTGCTGCTTTATCAAGTTATAATTCAAATGAAATGCATATACAATACTACTCTACATAGTTTAATCAATGATTTACCTACTGCTGAGTATTATGATTCTACTGCTCAGTGTTATTCTATTATCTGCAATAACAATGTTTCTGGCAGAGAGTTATATCTCTCATTGGGGCAATTTTTCAATTGTCTCACCCCCGTGGGATTCAACTTTTTAGGTAGATGTCAAGGAAAAGGCAGAAACCCTATAGCAGGTGAGCAGAAGTAGCAACAACAACAAGGACAGCAGTGACCCTCAGGTGGAGACACTGTCTATCAAGTCATGTATATAGAGAGTCCTATGTGTCGTTTCTATACTCTCAGGTCCTAGGAGTCAGTAGATGGTTTGATATAGATCTGAGATTTTTGGCTTGATGCCTCGAGATTCTTGTATGCTACTTACGTACAGTTTAACATGGCAGTCAATGTTCGTGACTCTCGAGATGAGATGATACAGAGATGTACTGATGAATCATAATGTAAATAACTTACTTTGGTTCTCTATGAAAGATTTTTATAGTTTTTGGATCTCTTTGTAAAAAAATTTAATTTTTAGTGATTTTCAGTAATTTTGCTGCTAATAATTTGCTTCCGCATTAGTTAATCTTGTTTTTACGAGTCGTACGCCACAATTTAGTGGTATCAGAGCTCTAGGTGCGCTGAGTCTACAAAGACATAGGACTAAGGTTGTTAAGTTTGTTCTAGTGTCCTCCAGTATATCTAATAGTGTCTTCTGCTCATATAGGAGGAGAAGAAAAACTAAAGATGTCTGGATCACACGATGAACATGTTGTTGAAAGTAGTGTCACTACACCCCGGAGGAGGTGCAAGAGACCAAGGAAGGGAGGAGCATGTGCCTGAACCACCCCAGTTCAATCAAGCTGACATGGGGAACCCATCCTTCCAAGCTATGTTTGGGTAGTTTATAACTACCATGATGCATATGTATGATAGAATGCCCATACCTGCACCTAGGGCACCTGCCCATGATGAAAGACAGGGAACTGGCAAGACGTTTGAATGACTGCACCGGGTTGGAGCCACAAAATATGCAGGGATAGCTGACCCAACAGCTGTTGACATGTGGCTAACTGAATTAGAGAAGGCCTTTAGAATCCTGAACATTCCAGAAGTTGAGAAGGTTATACATGTTGTGTACATTCTTAAGGAGAGTGTTGGTCACTGGTGGACCATAGAGGAGGGGAAAAGGCCCAGTGTGGAGATCGAATTAGAAGTATTTCAATGAGAATTCGTCAACAACTACTTTCCTAAGACATTCCTAGATGAGAAAATATCTCAGTTTGAGAGGTTAAGAAAAGGAACAATGAAAATTATCGAGTATTAGGCTAAGTTCATGGAGCTTTTGCGGTTCTATCCACATATGGAAACCACAGATGAAGAGAGGTTTCAACATTTTGAGAAGGGATTAAACGCTGAGTTGACCACCCCTGTGTCTGCACTAGAGAATAGGGAAAGATTTGCTACTTTTATGGAATCAGTTAGAAGAATAGAGAGGTCTATGACTGAGAAGCGACATACCAAGAACAAGAAGGTGTACCCCCAGTTCCAAGGATCCTCATCCAAGAGTTTCAAGAAACTGAGGTTTTCAGCACCAATGGCACCACCTAGATTCAATACACAGACATAGTAGACGTCAAATAGGGGTAGATGATGCAATTTACCACCAGAAGGAGCCCACAGCTCAGCATCTGTGTCGGTTACAGGACCATCCAGACCACAATCAGGGATCAAAAGTTGTTTCGTATGTGGAAAGATGGGGCATCTGATGAAGGATTGTAGAGCCAAAGAGGCAAGTATGACTCAACCCCAGAGGCAGAGTCAGCAAGGTTCTTAGAGGAGACAGTTTCCAGGTGGCGCTAGAGGATGTGGACAAGCGTCCCATGCCGGATCATCAACACCTAGTAATCAAGCACTGAATCAACCAAATGCAACGGTGAGATTCGATGTGATGAATCCACGTGATGCAGAGATCAACCCTCGAGTTGTGACATGTCAGATGGAATTTTTTTATTCTGATATGTCAACATCCTACGTCGTATCTGTTTTAATTGATCCGGGTGCTACACATTCCTTTATCACTCGAAGAGTGATTCTTATCTGCAACATGACTACCAGTCATAGAGTAGATAGTCTGTTGCTAAAAACTCCTTTGATGGGATCTGTTGTGTTGCGGAAAGTGTGTTCTCCCTGCATTCTTTTCTTTTCTGAACATCACATTCAAGTGGATCTTATATCACTTGAGATGCACATGTTATATATAATCTTGGGGATGGATACCTTAGAAAGGTATAAGCTTGTCTTGGATTGTGAGTCCAAGCAAGTTGTGTTCACAGATGAAAGTGACACATGGATCTTTCAAGGAGATAGAAAGATTCTTCTAACCTATCTTGTGTTAGCAATGGTATCTGAGAAGCTGATGAGGCAAGGATGTTATGCATTCTTGGCCCATGTGGTAGATACCACCATGGAGAGTTCTAATCCTGTTGAAGTTCTGATAGTCAGGGAATTTGAAGATGTATTTCCTGAAGAACTTCTAGGTGTACCGTCACCCCGAGAGATTGATTTTGAGATTAATCTACTCTTGGGCATGCAACCAATAACACAAACACCGTATAGGATGGCGCCTGCTGAGATGGAAGAACTCAAGAAATAGCTGCAAGAGTTGCTTGAGAAGGGTTTCATCCGACCGAGCACTTCACCATGGGGTGCTCCGGTCCTCTTTGTTAAAAAGAAGGATGGGTCTGTAACATCCCTGACTTGGGTTATGAACTAACCCCAGGTGTTTTTCTTAATCATGTGATTAAATGCTTGTGGTTATATGTTGATAATGTAATTAAAGCTTCTGAGGAACATATATTTCCATTTCTGTCCTTTTTAAACAATATTGTAATATTGTTTTGTTAAAAGTGGACTTATGTGCAAATTACCCAATTAGAGGGGTTAACTTGCAAATTACAAATGTTTAGATGTTCCTATGATGATAATACATCATAAGAATGAATTTGATGAAGTATTATGGATTCTCCAAGCTTGGGCACCAAAAGGTAGCTTGTGGAGCAATCCTTGTGCTTTAAACCCTAGTTTTGGTGTAAAGTGCAATTTACCCAAAACATGGGGTGCAACATGTAAAATATACCTCCTAGAATATCTTTTATGACTCTTAGCATCAATTAGAGTAAAAATGATAAGGGGGGGTGCTTCATTTGAATAAACAAATAAGAAGGATAACCCTTGTAACTAAATAACCAAGTCATAAGCATAATGACCCTTTTATATGTGTACAAGTTAGTAGGATGTTTGGATTCCTTTTCACTAGACTTTGGTTAATAAAGGAGTTTTTCTGAAGAATAAGAAGGAGGGGCGTGGCCAAGAAGGAGAGAAGGACCCATATGAGAAATAGAAGAAAAGATTGTCCTTATCTTGAAAACATGCCCAAAGTATATATACACTTTTCTTTTACAACCAAGGGATCGTTTCCCTTTCTCTCTTCACTTATCTCTTGCTTTGGCCAACTAAGGAAGGAGCTCAGGAGCAGGGGAGAATGGCCAAGTAGGTTTGGGTAAGATTTGGTTATCTTCTAGCTTGGATTCATGGAGGAAATCATAATACAAGGTTGGTTTGCTAGTTTTTCTTACTAAGTTCTTCTTTCTAGCCATCCTTTCCAACCAATTCTTGAAGAAGAAACCTTGGACGACCTGTGGAGCTCAATCCACCATTAAAGCTTCGAAGCTTGGAGCTCTAGAGCTGGTTCTAAGGCGGGTTTTATAACTCTAAACCCTTAAACTTTGTTATGCATCTTTCTTTCTTGCAAAAGTAGTTTGTTCTTCTTTCCCCCATCCTTCCTTGCTTTCTTGCAACTAAAACCCTGAAGAACAGACCTGGATCTAGAGGTAGAAGAAGGGGGAATTATTACCAATGTTAATTTGGCCAAACGGTTTGGGGCAAACGGTTTGCAAAACCGTTTGAAGGGCAAACGGTTTCACAAGGTCGGTTGGAGAAAACGGTCTCCAAGACCGTTTGGTTGAGTTGACCAAGCATTGACCGTTTGAGATTTCTGTTCATAATTATGTAGGTTAAAAACCCACCAAATTTTATGGGTTAAGTCCCAAGGAATAGAGAGTTGAAGGCTAATCAATTAGATAAACCTAAATGGATTAAGTGCTGATTTTTCAGCTTGATTAATTGAACTTTTTGGGCAAACAGTTTCAAAACCGTTTGAGTGCATTGACAAAGCATTGACCGTTTGATATTACTGTTCCTAAATATGTTGGTTAATAACTCACCAAATTTGAGGGGTTAATTCTCAAGGAATCATGAGTTGAAGGCTAATCAATTGGGCAAACCCTAATTGAAATTAGTGCTGAAATTCCAATGAGTTAAGTTGAGATTTTGGGTTGATTAGCCCAAACGGTCTCAAGACCGTTTGGGGATCACCCAAACGGCCTCAAGACCGTTTGGAGGTCTAGGGTGAAGTATGGATATGTGTTTGAAGATCCAAAGATGTGGTATGAACCCTAATCGGCTAAATGCTGATTTTGCAAGTGAATGAGATGATGTGTTGGGTTGATTTGCCCAAACGGTTTCAAAACCGTTTGGGGATCTCCCAAACGGTCTCAAGACCATTTGGGGATCACCCAAGACCGTTTTGAGGTCTGGGGTTAAGTATAGTTTACCAATTGAAGGTCCAAAGGTACCAAATCATATTACAATTAAGTGTTGATTTGTTGATCAATTTGATAGCCCAATCCTTGATGGAATTTCACTAGAATCCAAGGGTTGGATGAGCCAAACGGTCTCAAGACCGTTTAGAGGTCACTCAAGACCATTTGGAGGTCTAGGGGTGAGTATGGTTAAGCAATTGATGATCCAATGTTACTAAGTTAAAGTGTAGTCAATTGCTAATTTGGTGATCAATCCAATGATCCAAACCTTAATTACTTGACTTAGATTTTGATGAGACTTTGGGTAAACAGTCTCAAGACCGTTTGGAGGATGTCCAAATGATCCTAAGACCGTTTGGGCCAAGTCATGGCCCAATTGGATGTTAATTGATGGGTTCAACTTCATTTAGACTCATGTTGATGGATATTGATGGTTGATCGATTATAAACCCTAATTCAATTGGTTCCAACCCTATTTGGCTATTAATTGAAGGTCAATTGAGTGTTCAATTGGTTAAGGATAACCCTAATTGGCTCAATTGATAAGTGGTTAACATATATGAGGTCAATTGAAGGGTTCAACCTTGAAAACCCTAATCGATTGTAAGTGTTGATGCACTTTTTAGGTCCATGCGGTTTTGAGACATTTGGACCAAACGGTCTCAAGACCATTTGGGGGAAAACGGTCTCAAGACCGTTTGGGCCCAAACGGTTTCAAAACCATTTGGACTCATGCGGTTTCCAAACCGTTTAAGGTTATGCGGTTTCAATGGTGATTTGTTCAATCGGTTTCAAAGTCAACCATGTCCAAACGGTCAACATGATGAAATGGTTTCGAGACCATTTAAAGGCAAACGGTCTTGAGTGTCATGCGGTCTTGAAGTCAACCCTAACCAAATGGTCAACTCTTCCAAATGGTCTTAAGATCGTTTGGAGTTTGAAGTGTGAAAACGTTTGGGGACTTTTAGGGTTAAGATTGCTTAATGCTTTGAAGGCTTAGATGGTTCAATGGTTGTTTAACCTAAACCCTAATGATACCTAAAGATATTAAGGGGCTAAGTAATTAGTAGCTTGACCCATGTTATGGTTAATGCTGAACATTACCAAAGTACCCTTGAAGGGTTCAAGTAGATAACAACCCTTGATCAAGTAAACCCTAATGATTATAATGGGATGTCTTAATCTATGTAAATCAAAGATGACTTGACCTAATCTAACCTAGAGTGAAGTAAAAATCATCTAGTAGTGAGAGGAGAGAGAAGGCTCCTAATATGAATGTGAATCAAGTAACATACCTTCAATATGTAAGAATGTACATGATTAGGATATGATCCATCAAGGTGAGATCATAGAAACCCTAATTATGATGTTTAATGAATGTTAAACTAATTATAGGGCATCAATGATGATAATTTTCATACATAATGATGCTATGAGCTCAATTCACTATGAAGTGAATAGTAAACCCTAATTCTAGAATAATAACATGTAATGTGAATAGTAAACCCTAATTTAGGGTGATCTGATAAATGGAGTAATTCAGGGTTATGCCTTTGGGTATGAAACCCTAACTACAAGTTGTAATATGAGGAATCGTTATGCCTTGTGAGCTAAGAGGTTCAATAACCCTAGGTTGAAGTGATTTAATCCAAACCCTAGAAATCAATGGCGATATGTTGATTCTCACCACGCCCGTGCTAAGGAGCACGACCGTGGTAGCTTTACTTTGCACGACTGTGCAAGGTGGCACGACCGTGGTGTTCTATGAATAGATTGAAAAGAATTGGTATTGTGCTGATATTGTTATATATGCATGTCTTCAATTATGCTAATCATGCAGGTTGCTAGGAAAAAGGTAATCATAGCCACGAAAGGGTTATGATGTTTTATTCATTAAAAGCATTTTATAAGCTTTATGAATAATGATATACTATGTTGCCTGGTTTAAGAGATAACATATGAGAATGATATTTTGTAAGAGCCTTGAGTAATATTTACATTGTTACAATTAAGGTCATGCTATTAGATGACTTATGATGATTTAAGGGTTTGAACACCCCTGTTCTTGAACCATAATGATGAGATGGTTATGAAATGATAATTGTTATGAAATAAACTTGATACATATATTATTCTTTTTCTATAGTAGATGTTTTAATTGTTTATGTTTGGAAACATGCTTGATAATAAAAGAATATTGAAATGTACCTAACTAATCAAGTATAATCATACCATGTAGGGCCCTGACCATAGATCCATCATTGTCAGAGACCAAATGATGGTGAAACAGGTTTTCCTAACGGAACTCTTGGAGCATATACTTTTGAGTATATGGGGGTATATGGACGCGAATATCCTTACATCCTAGTGTAGGAATTGATGTAGATGTACTTTAATCTTTCAACCCTTCACTATATATTCATAACGGGTGATGTACCACAAATCTCCTGAAAATTTTTTCTAATACCGCATCGATGAGAGATAAATAAGAAATCTTTTGATGACGATGAGAGTTCAGAACTCCACTATAACTCTATAGCGAAGTTTCCAGAATACCCTGGATAGCTACTACAGCAGAGACACAAGATGTCCTGCAAGTAAATCCTCTTACTGACTGAGGAAGATGAGGTCATAAGAATTCGACTCTTTTGATGACCTATGTATGGTACCGATGCGATTTTTATAAATGGTCGGTTGGAGTATGAGCGGTATACCTCATCTCCACAGGGCATAATAATGTTTGAAAAATATAATCTATCGTGTAGCATAATTGCTTAGGTTGAACTATGAGAAACAAATGTTTGATGTTACATAGTTTATATATGTTCCTCATATTCTTTAATGAGATATGCATTGATATCCAATTAGATTATAATTGAAATGTTGTTTTACTGACATTAAACCTGCTGTTAAATGTTAATAATCATACTGCTTAATGTTATTCCCTATCGAAATAACAAAGCTTCTGGCGGAGAGTTATAACTCTCGTTGGGACAATTATTTAAATTGTCTCACCCCCGTGGGATTCTTCTTTTTAGGTAGACGTCGAGGATGAAGGAATCCATTTAAGAATGAGCAACAACAGCAACAACAGTATTAGGGGCAGCAGTGAATCTCAGGTGGAGATACTGACTGTCAAGTCTTGTAGATAGTATGTCTTATGTCGTCTCTGTACTCTCAGGTCCTAGGAGTCAGTAGGTCTGAGGTTTTTGGCTTTAAGCCTCGAGATTTTGTTGGATTTTGCCTTGTACAGATAACAGGGCAATGGATGCATGTAATCACTCGAGAGGTGATTCCACGGAGATGTAATGTTAAAACATGGTGTAAACTGTTTATCATGTTTCTTATAAATAAGTTTTATGGTTTAAGGATCTTTTCTTAAAAAGTTTTAATTTCTAGTGATTTTTCATTATTCCGCTGCCAGTTAAACAATCGCTTCCGTAGAGTTTACAGCTTCCGCATTAGTTAATCCTGTTTTCGCGAGATGGTTGTCACAATTTAGTGGTATCAGATCTCTAGGTTCGCTGAGTCTACATAGACATAGGACTAAGGTAGTAGAGTCTGTTCTAAGTTTCATCCAGTGTATCTGATGGTATCTTATGCTCACATAGGAGGAGAGGAACTTGAAGATGACTGGATCGGATGAGGAGTTTGCTGCGGAGAGCAACAATACTGCACCAAGAAGAGGTGCAGAGGAGCAAGCAATAGAGGGACAATTACCTGAGATTCCCCTAGCTAACCCAACCATGATAAGGAATTCTTCCTTAGGAATCAATGTTGGGGAATTTAGGGCTACTATGATGTATCTAGTGGATCAAGCACTAGCAATGCAACCCAGACTACCAGCTCCTAATGATGATATTTTGGATATCAACAGAATATGTGAACCACAACAGCAGGTTGAAGCAATAGTAGATGATGAAGCTTTGAACTTAGAGAAAGCTTGTGCTCAACCTCATTCTAATGAATCAGTATATAGTAATATAAAGGTTAGAATACAACCAGAAACCAAGACCTGCTATAGGTGTAGGAAGCCTGGACATATCAGCTATAATTGTCCAGAACAGAAATATAAGGGAAGAAATGAGAAAAGGCCTATCCAAATCTAGGAGCAGAGACCTGGTAGTTATAAAAGGAAGAAGTTTATGGTGTCACCAACACAACCAGGACCTAGTGCACCAAGGCAATGGTTATCCAGAAAGGGTAAGGAACCCTTTAGACCACCCCGGGAACTCAGAACATGCTATCAATGTGGACAGGTAGGGCATCTGGTAAGAGATTGCCCAGCCGGAATGTTATGGCAAATCAACCTCTGAGGCAGAATCAGCTTGAGACAATGAATGATCCTCGAGTCATGACAGGTTAGACGAACTAAATGTTATTCTTATATGTCTTTTTATGATCTCTTGGACAAAACTGAGAAAGTAATTGATTGAATTTTTCTTGATTAATCCTATAAGGACTTATAATGTTGTATAAAATAGATGTTTCATGTTACATGCTTACCTCCATAAGAAAGATGAGGTATTAAAGAATTGGTCTGGATAGAAATTCAGTAAGATTAATACTTATATTTATAATGATAAGAAAAGAGAAGGAATATGGTATATACAAGTGCATATTACCTTATCTCAGTATTTATATACCCTGGCCAGGTATACAATTGTTGATGATAAAGTAAATATAGAAACTCTTAGATTGTTATCTTTTCGATTGCTCTGATCCAGTAGTCATTCTGAGATAATCTAATGAGTATCATGAAATAAGAAATATGGGAATAAGGGAGTTTAACCGTGTCCAGTAAAGTTGTAAGAATAATAATAAAGATTCTCCCCATGATGTGAAAATGTGATGAGACCATAAGACCTTCATGAATATGTTAGATTATAACAAGGAAAGGAACAATGTCATGTAATCATCCTTATAAAAATTCCTATGCTAGAACAAGGAACTGAGGATGAGATGAGAGGTAAATGTTTCATGAATGGTTGAAAAATACATGGAATAATATGATTCCTTATTCTCTTTCCGACTAGGAACATGGCAATCAAGTGGGTTTTAGGACACTTGATGTGCATAATATAAAGATGTTTATGTAATGAGTACTTATAAAAGTGTCAGTTTATCTTGGACTTTGGTTCCAAGGTGATAAAATATGTAATAAGTAATGTTCCAAGATGAAAGGAAGATAAGATGTAATGTGTTGATAACACATGTAATAGGTAACAATATAAGAATGTAATAATATATCTGATGAATTATGTTGATTACCTGGAATAGTCAACAATGGAATCAAAGTAAACATGTAAAATATTATGAACATCACTTGTTAGGGGTTTATGTTTTTCATAAACATATCTTTCTCCAAGATATCTATCAAATAAGTCCTTGATTGATAAGTAACTTTTCCCTATGATAAGAGAATGTACAACTAATGAGAGAATTAGTGCAAATAATAAGGAAAGTTAATATGGTGTTATCAGATATGATAACACAATCAAGGTATGAAAGGAATTATATAGTCTCAAATAAATGACAGAGTATAATTGTGATCTTAAGAAATGTTAATCTAACTAAGGAACATGAGAGTATATGTGCCATATGAATCTTTCCATGAAAAGTTTGTGTGGAGTAACTATGTATTGAACAAAACTCTATGATGTTCCATAATAACGAAATGTCACTTGAAGATATAATGGTATAATGCCTAAATAATACCTACTTTCCCTTTTCTTTCTGGGATTTCGGGGGCGAAATCCTTGTTAGGGGTTTATAATTTGTAACATCCCTGACCTGGGTTATGAACTAACCCCAGGTGTTTTTCTTAATCATGTGATTAAATGCTTGTGGTTATCTATTCATAATGTAATTAAAGCTTCTTAGGAACATATATTTCCATTTCTGTCCTTTTTAAAACAATATTGTAATATTGTTTTATTAAAAGTGGACAAGTGTGCAAATTACCCAATTAGAGGAGTTAACTTGCAAATTACACATGTTTAGATGTTCCTCTGATGATAATACATCATAAGAATGAATTTGATGAAGTATTATGGATTCTCCAAGCTTGGGCACCAAAAGGTAGTTTGTGGAGCAATCCTTGTGTTTTAAACCCTAGTTTTGGTGTAAAGTGCAATTTACCCAAAACATGGGGTGCAACATGTAAAATATACCTCCTAGAATATCTTTTATGACTCTTGGCATCAATTAGAGTAAAAACGTCATGGGGGCGCGTCATTTGAATAAACAAATAAGAAGGATAACCCTTGTAACTAAATAACCAAGTCATAAGCATAATGACCCTTTTATATGTGTACAAGTTAGTAGGATGTTTGGCTTCCTTTTCACTAGACTTTGGTTAAGAAAGGAGTTTTTCTTAATAATAAGAAGGAGGGGCATGGCCAAGAAGGAGAGAAGGACCCATATGAGAAATAGAAGAAAAGATTGTCCTTATCTTGAAAACATGCCCAAAGTATATATACACCTTTTTTTTACAACCAAGGGATCATTTCCCTTTCTCTCTTCACTTATCTCTTGCTGTGGCCGACTAAGGAAGGATCTCAGGAGCAGGGGAGAACGTCCAAGTAGGTTTTGGTAAGCTTTGGTTATCTTCTAGCTTGGATTCATGGAGGAAATCATAATACAAGGTTGGTTTGCTAGTTTTTCTTACTAAGTTCTTCTTTCTAGCCATCCTTTCCAACCAATTCTTGAAGAAGAAACCTTGGACGACCTGTGGATCTCAAGCCACCATTAAAGCTTCGAAGCTTGGAGCTCTAGAGCAAGTTCTAAGGTGGTTTTTATAACTCTAAACCCTTAAACTTTGTTATGCATCTTTCTTTCTTACAAAAGTAGTTTGTTCTTCTTTCCCCCATCCTTCCTTGATTTCTTGCAACTAAAACCATGAAGAACAGACCTGGATCTGGAGGTAGAAGAAGGGGGCGTGATTACCAATGTTACTTTATCATACGGTCTTGCCCCCCCCCTTTTGGCCAAACAGTTTGGGGAAAACGGTTTGCAAAACCGTTTGAAGGGCAGACGGTTTCACAAGGTCAGTTGGAGAAAACGGTCTCCAAGACCGTTTGGTTGAGTTGATCAAGCATTGACAGTTTGATATTTCTGTTCATAATTATGTAGGTTAATAACCCACCACATTTTATGGGTTAACTCCCAAGGAATCGAGAGTTGAAGGCTAATCAATTAGATAAACCTAAATGAATTAAGTGCTGATTTTTCAGCTTGATTAATTGAACTTTTTGGGAAAACGGTTTCAAAACAATTTTGAATTGACCAAGCATTGACCGTTTGAGATTACTGTTCCTAATTATGTTGGTTAATAACTCACCAAATTTGAGGGGTTAATTCTCAAGGAATCATGAGTTGAAGGCTAATCAATTGGGCAAACCCTAATTGAAATTAGTGCTGAAATTCCAATGAGTTAATTTGAGATTTTGGGTTGATTAGCCCAAACGGTCTCAAGACCGTTTGGGGATCACCCAAACGGCCTCAAGACCGTTTGGGGGTCACCCAAGACCGTTTGGAGGTCTAGGGTGAAGTATGGATATGTGTTTGAAGATCCAAAGATGTGGTATGAACCCTAATCGGCTAAATGCTGATTTTGCAAGTGAATGAGATGATGTGTTGGGTTGATTGGCCCAAACGGTTTCAAAACCGTTTGGGGATCTCCCAAACGGTCTCAAGACCGTTTGGGGATCACCCAAGACCGTTTGGAGGTCTGGGGTTAAGTATAGTTTACCAATTGAAGGTCCAAAGGTACCAAATCATATTACAATTAAGTGCTGATTTGTTGATCAATTTGATAGCCCAATCCTTGATGGAATTTCACTAGAATCCAAGGGTTGGATGAGCCAAACGGTCTCAAGACCGTTTGGAGCTCATCCAAATGGTCTCAAGACCGTTTAGAGGTCACTCAAGACCGTTTGGATGTCTAGGGGTGAGTATGGTTAAGAAATTGATGATCCAATGTTACTAAGTTAAAGTGTAGTCAATTGCTGATTTTGTGATCAATCCAATGATCCAAACCTTAATTACTTGACTTAGATTTTGATGATACTTTGGGCAAACAGTCTCAAGACCGTTTGGAGGATGTCCAAATGATCCTAAGACCGTTTGGGCCAAGTCATGGCCCAATTGGATGTTAATTGATGGGTTCAACTTCATTTAGACTCATGTTGATGGATATTGATGGTTGATCGATTATAAACCCTAATTCAATTGGTTCCAACCCTATTTGGCTATTAATTGAAGGTAAATTGAGTGTTCAATTGGTTAAGGATAACCCTAATTGGCTCAATTGATAAGTGGTTAACATATATGAGGTCAATTGAAGGGTTCAACCTTGAAAACCCTAATCGATTGTAAGTGTTGATGCACTTTTTAGGTCCATGCGGTTTTGAGACATTTGGACCAAACGGTCTCAAGACCATTTGGGGGAAAACGGTCTCAAGACCGTTTGGACCCAAACGGTTTCAAAACCATTTGGACTCATGTGGTTTCCAAACCGTTTAAGGTTATGCGGTTTCAATGGTGATTTGTTCAATTGGTTTCAAAGTCAACCATGTCTAAACGGTAAACATGATGAAATGGTTTCAAGACCATTTAAGGGCAAACAATCTTGAGTGTCATGCGGTCTTAAAGTCAACCCTAACCAAATGGTCAACTCTTCCAAATGGTCTTAAGATCGTTTGGAGTTTGAAGTGTGAAAACGTTTGGGGACTTTTAGGGTTAAGATTGCTTAATGCTTTGAAGGCTTAGATAGTTCAATGGTTGTTTAACCTAAACCCTAATGATACCTAAAGATATTAAGGGGCTAAGTAATTAGCAGCTTGACCCATGCTATGGTTAATGCTGAACATTACCAAAGTACCCTTGAAGGGTTCAAGTAGATAACAACCCTTGATCAAGTAAACCCTAATGATTATAATGGGATGTCTTAATCTATGTAAATCAAAGATGACTTGACCTAATCTAACCTAGAGTGAAGTAAACAACATCTAGTAGTGAAAGGAGAGAGAAGGCTCCTAATATGAATGTGAATCAAGTAACATACCTTCCATATGTAAGAATGTACATGATTAGGATATGATCCATCAAGGTCAGATCATAGAAACCCTAATTATGATGTTTAATGAATCTTAAACTAATTATAGGGCATCAATGATGATAATTTTCATACATAATGATGCTATGAGCTCAATTCACTATGAAGTGAATAGTAAACCCTAATTCTAGAATAATAACATGTAATGTGAATAGTAAACCCTAATTTAGGGTGATCTGATAAATGGAGTAATTCAAGGTTATGCCTTTGGGTATGAAACCCTAACTACAAGTTGTAATATGAGGAATCGTTATGCCTTGTGAGCTAAGAGGTTCAATAACACTAGTTTGAAGTGATTTAATCCAAACCCTAGAAATCAATGGCGATATGCTGATTCTCACCACTCCCGTGCTAAGGAGCACGACCGTGGTAGCTTTACTTTGCACGATCGTGCAAGGTGGCACGACCGTGGTGTTCTATGAATAGATTGAAAAGAATTGGTATGGTGCTGATATTGTTATATATGCATGTCTTCAATTATGCTAATCATGCAGGTTGCTAGCAAAAAGGTAATCATAGCCAGGAAAGGGTTATGATGTTTTATTCATTAAAAGCATTTTATAAGCTTTATGAATAATGATATACTATGTTGCCTGGTTTAAGAGATAACATATGAGAATGATATTATGTAAGAGCCTTGAGTAATATTTACATTGTTACAATTAAGGTCATGCTATTAGATGACTTATGATGATTTAAGGGTTTGAACACCCCTGTTCTTGAACCATAATGATGAGATGGTTATGAAATGATAATTGTTATGAAATAAACTTGATACATTTAGTATTCTTTTTCTATAGCAGATGTTTTAATTGTTTATGTTTGGAAACATGCTTGATAATAAAAGAATACTGAAATGTACCTAACTAATCAAGTATAATCATACCATGTAGGGCCCTGACCATAGATCCATCATTGTCAGAGACCAAATGATGGTGAAATAGGTTTTCCTAAGGGAACTCTTGGAGCATATACTTTTGAGTATATGGGGGTATATGGACGCGAATATCCTTACATCCTAGTGTAGGAATTGATGTAGATGTACTTTAATCTTTCAACCCTTCACTATATATTCATACCGGGTGATGTACCACAAATCTCCTGAAGAAATTACTAATACCACATCGATGAGAGATAAAAAAGAAATCTTTCGATGACGATGAGAGTTCAGAACTCCACTGTAACTCTATAGAGAAGTTTCCAGAATACCCTAGATAGCTACTACAGCAGAGACACAAGATGTCCTGCAAGTAAATCCTCTTACTGACTGAGGAAGATGAGGTCATAAGAATCTGGCTCTTTTGATGACCTATGTATGGTACCAACGCGATTTTTATAAATGGTCGGTTGGAGTATGAGCGGTATACCTCATCTCCACAAGGCATAATAATGTTTGAAAAATATAATCTGCCGTGTAGCATAATTGCTTAGGTTGAACTATGAGAAACAAATGTTTGATGTTACATAGTTTATATATGTTCCTCATATTCTTTAATGAGATATGGGTTGATATCCAATTAGATTATAATTGAAATGTTGTTTTACTGACATTAAACCTGCTGTTAAATGTTAATAATCATACTGCTTAATGTTATTCCCTATTGAAATAACAAAGCTTCTGGTGGAGAGTTATAACTCTCGCTGGGACAATTATTTAAATTGTCTCACCCCCGTGGGATTCTTCTTTTTAGGTAGACGTCGAGGATGAAGGAATCCATTTAAGAATGAGCAACAACAACAACAACAGTATTAGGGGCAGCAGTGAATCTCAGGTGGAGATACTGACTGTCATGTCTTGTAGATAGTATGTCTTATGTCGTCTCTGTACTCTCAGGTCCTAGGAGTCAGTAGGTCTGAGGTTTTCGGCTTTATGCCTCGAGATTTTGTTGGATTTTGCCTTGTACAGATAACAGGGCAATGGATGCATGTAATCACTCGAGAGGTGATTCCACGGAGATGTAATGTTAAAACATGATGTAAACTGTTTATCATGTTTCTTATAAATAAGTTTTATGGTTTAAGGATCTTTTCTTAAAAAGTTTTAATTTCTAGTGATTTTTCATTATTCCGCTGCCAGTTAAACAATCGCTTCCGTAGAGTTTACAGCTTCTGCATTAGTTAATCCTGTTTTCGCGAGATGGTCGTCACAATTTAGTGGTATCAGAGCTCTAGGTTCGCTGAGTCTACAGAGACATAGGACTAAGGTAGTAGAGTTTGTTCTAAGTTTCATCCAGTGTATCTGATGGTATCTTCTGCTCACATAGGAGGAGAGGAACTTGAAGATGACTGGATCGGATGAGGAGTTTGCTGCGGAGAGCAACAATACTGCACCAAGAAGAGGTGCAGAGGAGAAAGCAATAGAGGGACAATTACCTGAGATTCCCCTGCTAACCCAACCATGATAAGGAATTCTTCCTTAGGAATAAATTTTGGGGAATTTAGGGCTACTATGATGTATCTAGTGGATCAAGCACTAGCAATGCAACCCAGATTACCAGCTCCTAATGATGATATTTTGGATATCAACAGAATATGTGAACCACAACAGCAGGTTGAAGCAATAGTAGATAATGAAGCTTTGAACTTAGAGAAAGCTTGTGCTCAACCTCATTCTAATGAATCAGTATACAGTAATATAGGGGTTAGAATACAACCAGAAACCAAGACCTGCTATAGGTGTAGGAAGCCTGGACATATCAGCTATAATTGTCCAGAACAGAAATATAAGGGAAGAAATGAGAAAAGGCCTATCCAAATCTAGGAGCAGAGACCTGGTAGTTATAAAAGGAAGAAGTTTCTAGTGTCACCAACACAACCAGGGCCTAGTGCACCAAGGCAATGGTTATCCAGAAAGGGTAAGGAACCCTTTAGACCACACTGGGAAGTCAGAACTTGCTATCAATGTGGACAGGTAGGGCATCTGGTAAGAGATTGCCCAGCCGGAAATGTTATGGCAAATCAACCTCTGAGGCAGAATCAGCTTGAGAAAATGAATGATCCTCGAGTCATGACAGGTTAGACGAAATAAATGTTATTCTTATATGTCTTTTTATGATCTCTTGGACAAAACTGAGAAAGTAATTGATTGAATTTTTCTTGATTAATCCTATAAGGACTTATAATGTTGTATAAAATAGATGTTTCATGTTACATGCTTACCTCCATAAGAAAGATGAGGTATTAAAGAATTGGTCTGGAAAGAAATTCAGTAAGATTAATACTTATATTTATAATGATAAGAAAAGAGAAGGAATATGGTAAATACAAGTGCATATTACCTTATCTCAGTATTTATATACCCTGGCCAGGTATACAATTGTTGATGATAAAGTAAATATAGAAACTCTTAGATTGTTATCTTTTCGATTGCTCTGATCAAGTAGTCATTCTGAGATAAACTAATGAGTATCATGATATAAGAAATATGGGAATAAGGGAGGTTAACCCTGTCCAGTAAAGTTGTAAGAATAATAATAAAGATTCTCCCCATGATGTGAAAATGTGATGAGACCATAAGACCTTCATGAATATGTTAGATAATAACAAGAAAAGGAACAATGTCATGTAATCATCCTTATAAAAATTCCTATGCTAGAACAAGGAACTGAGGATGAGTTGAGAGGTAAATGTTTCATGAATGGTTGAAAAATACATGAAATAATATGATTCCTTATTCTCTTTCCTACTAGGAACATGGAAATCAAGTGGGTTTTAGGATACTTGATGTGCATAATATAAAGATGTTTATGTAATGAATACTTGTAGAAGTGTCAGTTTATCTTGTACTTTGGTGCCAAGGTGAGAAAATATGTAATAAGTAATGTTCCAAGATGAAAGGAAGATAAGATGTAATGTGTTGATAACACATGTAATAGGTAACAAGATAAGAATATAATAATATATCTGATGAATTATGTTGATAACCTGGAATAGTCAACAATGGAATCAAAGTAAACATGTAAAATATTATGAACATCACTTGTTAGGGGTTTATGTTTTTCATAAACATATCTTTCTCCAAGATATCTATCAAATAAGTCCTTGATTGATAAGTAACTTTTCCCTATGATAAGAGAATGTACAACTAATGAGAGAATTAGTCCAAATAATAAGGAAAGTTAATATTGTGTTATCAGATATGATAACCCAATCAAGGTATGAAAGGACTTATATAGTCTCAAATAAATGACAGAGTATAATTGTGATCTTAAGAAATGTTGATCTAACTAAGGAACATGAGAGTATATGTTCCATATGAATCTTTCCATGAAAAGTTTGTGTGGAGTAACTTTGTATTGAACAAAACTCTATGATGTTCCATAACAACGAAATGTCACTTGAAGATATAATGGTATAATGCTTAAATAATACCTACTTTCCATTTTCTTTCTGGGATTTCGGGGGCGAAATCCTTGTTAGGGGTTTATAATTTGTAACATCCCTGACCTGGGTTATGAACTAACCCCAAGTGTTTTTCTTAATCATGTGATTAAATTCTTGTGGTTATTTGTTGATAATGTAATTAAAGCTTCTGAGGAACATATATTTCCATTTCTGTCCTTTTTAAGCAATATTGTAATATTGTTTTGTTAAAAGTGGACTTATGTGCAAATTACCCAATTAGAGGGGTTAACTTGCAAATTACACATGTTTAGATGTTCCTATGATGATAATACATCATAAGAATGAATTTGATGAAGTATTATGGATTCTCCATGCTTGGGCACCAAAAGGTAGCTTGTGGAGCAATCCTTGTGCTTTAAACCCTAGTTTTGGTGTAAAGTGCAATTTACCCAAAACATGGGGTGCAACATGTAAAACATACCTACTAGAATATCTTTTATGACTCTTGGCATCAATTAGAGTAAAAATAATAGGGGGGCACTTCATTTGAATAAACAAATAAGAAGGATAACCCTTGTAACTAAATAACCAAGTCATAAGCATAATGACCCTTTTATATGTGTACAAGTTAGTAGGATGTTTGGCTTCCTTTTCACTAGACTTTGGTTAAGAAAGGAGTTTTGCTTAAGAATAAGAAGGAGGGGCGTGGCCAAGAAGAAGAGAAGGACCCATATGAGAAATAGAAGAAAAGATTGTCCTTATCTTGAAAACATGCCCAAAGTATATATACACCTTTCTTTTACAACCAAGGGATCGTTTCCCTTTCTCTCTTCACTTATCTCTTGCTGTGGCCGACTAAGGAAGTTGCTCAGGATCAGGGGAGAATGGCCAAGTAGGTTTGGGTAAGCTTTGGTTATCTTCTAGCTTGGATGCATGGAGGAAATCATAATACAAGGTTGGTTTGCTAGTTTTTCTTACTAAGTTCTTCTTTCTAGCCATCCTTTCCAACCAATTCTTGAAGAATAAACCTTGGACGACCTGTGGATCTCAAGCCACCATTAAAGCTTCGAAGCTTGGAGCTCTAGAGCTGGTTCTATGGCGGGTTTTATAACTCTAAACCCTTAAACTTTGTTATGCATCTTTCTTTCTTGCAAAAGTAGTTTGTTCTCCTTTACCCCATCCTTCCTTGCTTTATTGCAACTAAAACCATGAAGAACAGACCTGTATCTGGAGGTAGAAGAAGGGGGCGTGATTACCAATGTTAATCTATCATACGGTCTTGCCCCCCCCCCCCCCTTTTTGGCCAAACGGTTTGGGGCAAACAGTTTCACAAGGTCGGTTGGAGTAAACGGTCTCCAAGACCGTTTGGTTGAGTTGACCAAGCGTTGACCATTTGCAATTTCTGTTCATAATTATGTAGGTTAATAATTCACAAAATTTTATGGGTTAACTCCCAAGGAATCTAGAGTTGAAGGCTAATCAATTAGATAAACCTAAATGGATTAAGTGCTGATTTTTCAGCTTGATTAATTGAACTTTTTGGGCAAACGGTTTCAAAACCATTTGAGTGCATTGACCAAGCATTAACCGTTTGAGATTAATGTTCCGAACTATTTTGTTTAATAACTCACCAAATTTGAGGGGTTAATTCTCAAGGAACCATGAGTTGAAGGCTAATCAATTGGGCAAACCCTAATTGAAATTAGTGCTGAAATTTCAATGAGTTAATTTGAGATTTTGGGTTGATTAGCCCAAACGGTCTCAAGACCGTTTGGGGATCACCCAAATGGTCTCAATACCGTTTGGGGGTCACCCAAGACCGTTTGGAGGTCTAGGGTGAAGTATGGATATGTGTTTGAAGATCCAAAGATGTGGTATGAACCCTAATCGGCTAAATGCTGATTTTGCAAGTGAATGAGACGATGTGTTGGGTTGATTGGCCCAAACGGTTTCAAAACCATTTGGGGATCACCCAAACGGTCTCAAGACCGTTTGGGGATCACCCAAGACCGTTTGGAGGTCTGGGGTTAAGTATAGTTGACCAATTGAAGGTCCAGAGGTACCAAATCATATTACAATTAAGTGCTGATTTGTTGATCAATTTGATAGCCCAATCCTTGGTGGAATTTCACTAGAATCCAAGGGTTGGATGAGACAAACGGTCTCAAGACCGTTTGTAGGTCACTCAAGACTGTTTGGAGGTCTAGGAGTGAGTATGGTTAAGAAATTGATGATCCAATGTTACTAAGTTAAAGTGTAGTCAATTGCTGATTTGGTGATCAATCCAATGATCCAAACCTTAATTAGTTGACTTAGATTTTGATGAGACTTTGGGAAAACGGTCTCAAGACCATTTGGAGGATGTCCAAATGATCCTAAGACCTTTTGGGTTAAGTCATGGCCCAATTGGATGTTAATTGATGGGTTCAACTTCATTTAGACTCATGTTGATGGACATTGATGGTTGATCGATTATAAACCCTAATTCAATTGGTTCCAACCCTATTTGGCTATTAATTGAAGGTCAATTGAGTGTTCAATTGGTTAAGGATAACCCTAATTGGCTCAATTGATAAGTGGTTAACATATATGAGGTCAATTGAAGGGTTCAACCTTGAAAACCCTAATCGATTGTAAGTGTTGATGCACTTTCTAGGTCCATGTGGTTTTGAGACATTTGGACCAAACGGTCTCAAGACCGTTTGGGGGAAAATGGTCTCAAGACCGTTTGGGCCCAAACTGTTTCAAAACCGTTTGGACTCATGCGGTTTCCAAACCGTTTAAGGTCATGCAGTTTCAATGGTGATTTGCTCAATCGGTTTCAAAGTCAACCATGTCCAAACGGTCAACATGATGAAACGGTTTCAAGACCGTTTAAGGACAAACGGTCTTGAGTGTCATGCGGTCTTGAAATCAACCCTAACCAAATGGTCAACTCTTCCAAATGGTCTTGAGATCATTTGGAGGTTGAAGTGTGAAAACGTTTGGGGACTTTTAGGGTTAAGATTGCTTAATGCTTTGAAGGCTTAGATGGTTCAATGGTTGTTTAACCTAAACCCTAATGATACCGAAAGATATTAAGGGGCTAAGTAATTAGTAGCTTGACCCATGTTATGGTTAATGCTGAACATTACCAAAGTACCCTTGAAGGGTTCAAGTAGATAACAACCCTTGATCAAGTAAACCCTAATGATTGTAATGGGATGTCTTAATCTATGTAAATAAAAAATGACTTGACCTAATCTAACCTAGAGTGATGTAAATATCATCTAGTAGGGAGGGGAGAGAGAAGGCTCCTAATATGAATGTGAATCAAGTAACATACCTTCAATATATAAGAATGTACATGATTAGGATATGATCCATCAAGGTGAGATCATAGAAACCCTAATTATGATGTTTAATGAATCTTAAACTTATTTGAGGGCATCAATGATGATAATTTTCATACATAATGATTCTATGAGCTCAATTCACTATGAAGTGAATAGTAAACCCTAATTCTAGAATAATAACATGTAATGTGAATAGTAAACCCTAATTTAGGCTGATCTGATAAATGGAGTAATTCAGGGTTATGCCTTTGGGTATGAAACCCTAACTACAAGTTGTAATATGAGGAATCGTTATGCCTTGTGAGCTAAGAGATTCAATAACCCTAGGTTGAAGTGATTTAATCCAAACCCTAGAAATCAATGGCGATATGCTGATTCTCAGAACGCCCGTGCTAAGGAGCACGACCGTGGTAGCTTTACTTTGAACGACCGTGCAAGGTGGCACGACCGTGGTGTTCTATGAATAGATTGAAAAGAATTGGTATTGTGCTGATATTGTTATATATGCATGTCTTCGATTATGCTAATCATGCAGGTTGCTAGCAAAAAGGTAATCATAGCCAGGAAAGGGTTATGATGTTTTCTTCATTAAAAGCATTTTATAAGCTTTATGAATAATGATATACTATGTTGCCAGGTTTAAGTGATAACATATGAGAATGATGGGCTGTAAGAGCCTTGATTGATATTTACATTGTTACAATTAAGGTCATGCTATTAGATGACTTATGATGATTTAAGGGTTTGAACACCCCTATTCTTGAACCATAATGATGGGATGGTTATGAAATGATAATTGTTATGAAATAAACTTGATACATTTAGTATTCTTTTTCTATAGCATATGTTTTAATTGTTTATGTTTGGAAACATGCTTGATAATAAAAGAATACTGAAATGTACCTAACTAATCAAGTATAATCATACCATGTAGGGCCCTGACCATAGATCCATCATTGTCAGAGACCAAATGATGGTGAAATAGGTTTTCCTAAGGGAACTCCTGGAGCATATACTTTTGAGTATATGGGGGTATATGGACGCGAATATCCTTACATCCTAGTGTAGGAATTGATGTAGATGTACTTTAATCTTTCAACCCTTCACTATATATTCATACCGGGTGATGTACCACAGATCTCCCAAAGAAATTACTAATACCGCATCGATGAGAGATAAACAAGAAATCTTTCGATGACGATGAGAGTTCAGAACTCCACTGTAACTCAATAGCAAAGTTTCCAGAATACCCTGGATAGATACTACAGCAGAGACACAAGATGTCCTGCAAGTAAATCCTCTTACTGACTGAGGAAGATGAGGTCATAAGAATCCGGCTCTTTTGATGACCTATGTATGGTACCGACATGATTTTTATAAATGGTCGGTTGGAGTATGAGCGGTATACCTCATCTCCGTAGGGCATAATAATGTTTTAAAAATATAATCATCATTGTAGCATAATTGCTTAGGTTGAACTACGAGAAACAAATGTTTGATGTTACATAGTTTATATATGTTCCTCATATTCTTTAATGAGATATGATTTGATATCCAATTAGATTATAATTGAAATGTTGTTTTACTGACATTAAACCTATTGTTAAATGTTAATAATCATACTTCTTAATGTTATTCCCTATTGAAATAACAAAGCTTCTGGCGGAGAGTTATAACTCTCGCTGGGACAATTATTTAAATTGTCTCACCCCCATGGGATTCTTCTTTTTAGGTAGACGCCGAGGACGAAGGAATCCATTTAAGAATGAGCAACAACAGTAGCAACAATATTAGGGGCAGCAACAAATCTCAGGTGGAGATACTGACTATCAAGTCTTGTAGATAGTATGTCTTATGTCGTCTTTGTACTCTCAGGTCCTAGGAGTCAGTAGGTCTGAGGTTTTTGGCTTTAATCCTCGAGATTTTGTTATATTTTGCCTTGTACAGATAACAGGGCAATGGATGCATGTAATCACTCGAGAGGTGATTCCACAGAGATGTAATGTTAAAACATGATGTAAACTATTTATCCTGTTTCTTATAAAGAAGTTTTATGGTTTAAGGATCTTTTCTTAAAAAGTTTTAATTTCTAGTGATTTTTCATTATTCCGCTGCCAGTTAAACAATCGCTTTCGTAGAGTTTACAGCTTCCGCATTAGTTAATCCTATTTTCATGAGACGGTCGTCACAATTTAGTCAATGTGGTTGTGCATTGATTACAGACAATTAAATAAAGTAACAATAAAGAATAAGTATCCTTTGCCAAGGATTGACGATCTATTTGACCAGTTGCGTTGTGTGACTATTTTCTCAAAGATAAATCTGAGGTCGATATGTCATCAGTTGTGTATTAAGGAGGGTGACATACCTAAGTTTGCCTTTAGGATAAGGTATGGTCACTATGAGTTCACAGTTATGTCGTTTGGACTAACTAATGCACCAGCTGCATTTATGGAACTCATGAATAGAGTCTTTTGACCTTTTCTTGATCAGTGTGTATTTGTCTTCATAGATGACATCCTGATCTACAGTAGAGATGCTCAACAACATGAGCAACATCTTCGTCAGGCTCTAACTTTGCTAAGAGAGCATAAGTTGTACGCTAAGTTTAGCAAGTGTGAGTTCTAGTTACTTGACATTTCTTTTCTTGGACACGTAATATCCGCTTCAGGTATTCGTGTTGACCCTAAAAAGGTAGAATCTATCTTGCTATGGGAATATCCGAAGACACCAATGGAGATTCACAGTTTCTTAGGGTTGGCAGGCTATTACTGGAGGTTCATTAAAAACTTTAGTTCTGTAGCTTTACCCTTAACCAAGTTGACCAGAAAGGATGTTTCTTTTGTCTGGAATGACAAGTGTCAACAATCATTCCACCTGTTGAAGGAAAGGTTGATAAGTGCACCTGTGCTGGTGCTACCCAAGAAAGGGAAAGGGTATATAGTTTTATGTGATGCCTCTATGAATGGACTAGGATGTGTGTTAATGCAGGATAAGCAAGTGATTTCGTTTACTTCTCGACAGCTTAAGAAACACAAGGATAATTATCCGACACACGATCTGGAGTTAGCAGTTGTGGTCCATGCTTTGAAGATCTCGAGACATTATCTCTATGGAGAGACATTCTAGATTTTCACAGACCATAAGAACCTAAAGTACATCTTCTCTCAGCATGAGTTGAACATGAGGCAACGCCGCTGGATGGAGTTAATCAAGGACTACGATTGTATAATCGATTATCATCTAGGGGAGGCCAATGTGGTTGATGATGCTTTAAGTAGAAAATCAGCAACACCAGCCCTAGATAAAGCACAGTTGAATTCTTTGGTGTGCTCTAGGAGGGATATGCTTATCTCTTTAAGGCAAGACAATGTATGATTAAAAGTATCATTGTTATCTAGGTTGTTAGCAGAAATGCACTTAAACCTACCCTGAGATAGTAGAGTAAGGAGGCACAACAAGCTGATGTTGTAGTTCAGCAGATTAGATCAGAATATGGTAGTGAGAAATGAGAAAGTTTCCATGATTCAGATGATCAGGTAGCCTGTTATCATGGTAGAATGTTAGTCCTGATGCTGATAACTTAAGGATGTATGCTATGCATCCAGGAAGCACCAAGATGTATCATAACTTGAAAGATATGTAGTAGTGGCCTGGTTTGAAGAAGAATGTTGCTGAGTTCGTTATGCGGTGTCTAGTGTGTCAGGAGGTTAAAACTGAACACCAGAAGCCTGTAGGAACACTCCAACCTTTACCCATACCGCAGTGGAAGTGGGATCATGTAACCATGGACTTCGTGGTTGGTCTGCCCAGAACAGCCAAAGGTTATGATTCCATTTGGGTGATAGTTTATAGGTTGACAAAGACATCACATTTCTTACCTGTCAAAACAACCTATTCTGTAGAGAGACTGGCACAGTTATATGTGGATGAGATAGTGTGGCTGCATGGGGTCCCAATTACCATTGTTTCTGGCAGAGGTCCCCATTTTATGAGTCATTTTTGGGAGTGACTTCATAAAGCCTTAGGCACACAGTTAAGGTTTAGTATAGCGTTTCATCCTCAGACTGATGGACAATCAGAAAGGACTATACATACCTTGGAGGACTTTCTTAGGGCATGTGTCCTCTAGTTTACATGAAGTTGGGATCTACATCTAAGCTTGATAGAGTTTGCCGACAATAATAGCTATCAACACATTATTGACATGGCACCTTATGAAGCTTTGTATGGTAGACGTTGTAGATCTCCCTTATGTTGGTATGAAACTGGTGAATACCAACTTTTGGATCCTGATCTCGTACAGAAGACCACCAAGAAGATTAAAATAATACAACAAAAGTTAAAAACTACACATGATAGGTAGAAATCTTTTGCTGATAAGCTTCATAGTCCTTTAGAATCCTAGGTTGGAGACAGAGTATGCCTCAAGGTCTCACCTCGGAAGGGAGTTCTTAGATTTGGAACAAAAGGAAAGTTAGCTCCTAGATTTATGGGGCCTTATCCAATCATTGAGCGGATTGGAAAGGTAGCTTATAAGCTAGAGTTACCACCTGAGCTGCAAAAGCTACACCCAGTGTTCCACATTTCCATGCTAAGGAAATGTCATCCTTACACAGAAACAGTTCTGCAGCCTATAGAAGTAGAATTAAACGATGATATATCTAATGTTGAAGGACCTATGTAGATTCTTGATAGAAGGATCAAGAAGTTGAAAAACAAATACATTAGTCTTGTAAAATTCCTCTGGAATCACCGTGGCATAGAAGAAGCTACATGGGAACTAGAGGAAGAAATGAGAAGGAAATACCCTACTCTTTTCTCTTAATATGTTTTCTTAATGATTTCGGGGACGAAATCCTTATAAGGGGTGGATAATTTGTAACATCCCTGACATGGGTTATGTTCTAACCCTAGGTGTTTTTCTTAATAAAGTTGATTAGATGCTTTCTCTTATCTTTTGAAAAGTAATTAAGGCTCTTGAGGAACTTATATTTCTTTTTCAGTCCTTTTTGAATAATGTTGAAACATTGTTTTGTTAATTTTGGACTACAATGAAAATTACCCAAGTTGCGGGGTTAACTTGCAAATTGTACATGATAAAATGTTCCTCTGGTTTTGTGACATCATAAGAATGAATATGATGTAGTGGTATGGATTCCACAAGCTTGAGCATCAAGATAAAGCTTGTAGAGTAATCCTTGTGCATTAAAACCTAGTTTTGGTGTAATGTGCAATTTCCCCAGAACCTAAGGTTCAATATGCAAATATCACCTCTAGAGGGTCTCTCATGTTTCTTGGCATCAAGTAGATAAAATAAAATGACAGGGGTGCCTCATTTGAATTATCTTGGAGGAGAGAGAATCTTGATATTAAAATAATCAAGATTTAGGCCTAATTGAAACCCGGAAAGGAGAGGAAAGCTTGGATGATATTAATGACACTGATATTGCTTTGATTCCCAAAACAAGCAACCCAGTTAGGATTTATGAGTTTCTTCCTATAAGTCTTTGCAATGTTTCTTATAAAATTATCACGAAGGTGTTGGCGAATAGAATCAAACCACTAATGAATGATATTATCTCTGAGAACCAAAGTGCTTTTGTTAGGGGGAGGATGATCACAGACAATGCTCTTATTGCCTATGAATTGTTTAACACTATGAAGCACAAGAAGAAAGGAAGAGAAGGGTTGATGGCACTCAAGCTTGACATGAGCAAGGCTTATGATCGAGTGGTGTGGGCTTCCTTGAGAAGGTTATGAGGAGGATGGGGTTCCCGGACATTTGGAGGAATAAAGTGATGGAGTGTGTTTCTAGCGTATCCCACAAGCTTATCGTCAATGACAAAAGGAGAGGAGCTGCAACTCCAGCTAGAGGTCTATGCCAAGGTGATCCCATCTCTCCCTACCTTTTTCTTTTTTGCACTGAAGCTCTCTCCTTTTCCCTTTCCAAAGCAGCATAGGAAAATAAAATTCATGGCACAAGAATTTGCAGAAGGGCTCCAAGGGTCACCCACCTTTTCTTTGTAGACGATAGTATTGTTTTCACAAGGGCAACCTCAGAAGAATGCTACGCTTTAGCTGATATCCTCAGCCAATACGAGAGGGCATCTGGGCAGAAAATTAACTATGAGAAGACCGAGGTTTCCTGTACTGCGAATGTTTCTGTGGAGAGACATGAGCTGATTAAGAACCGGTTGTAGGTTAGGGAGGTGGATAGACACGAGAAGTATCTTGGACTCCCTATGATTATTGGGAGATCTAAAAAAGTTGTCTTTGCAGCGATAAAGGATAGAGTGTGGAAGAAGGTGCAGGGTGGAAAGAGAAATTTCTTTCAAGGCTCGGGAAGGAGGTGTTGATTAAAGTGGTCATCCAAGCTATTCCCACATATATCATGAGTATCTTTAAAATACCAGATGGACTGGTTGACGAGATCCAGGCAATGATGGCAAGATTCTGGTGGGGGTCGAAGGAAGGGGAGAGGAAGACACACTGGATGAGTTGGGAAAGGTTGTGTAAACCCAAAGAGAGTGGAGGGATGGGATTTAGAGATATGAAGGCGTTTAACCAGGCCTTGTTAGCTAAGCAGGGGTGGAGATTGGCGATTCATGGAGAGTCCTTAGTTGCCCAGATTTTGAAGGCTAAATACTACATGTCTTCAACTGTTTTGCACGCCAGGATGGGGGGCAGTCCTAGTTACACATGGAGAAGCATATGGGGGGCTCTGCAACTGGTTAAGGAAGGTCTTAGATGGAGGGTGGGTGATGGGAAGGACATTTAGATTTATAGGGATAGGTGAATCCCTCATCTGGGAGGCACAGTGCATAGATACTTGGTGAGTGGCCCGGAGGAGTATAACTCGGTAAGTGATTTGATCTGTCTGGAGACGAAACAATGGAGGAGGGAGGCGGTAGAGGAGTGCTTTCCCAGCCACTTAGAGAGGGTTGTCCTAAACATTCCACTTCCACGGTCGTGTGTGGAAGATAGCCTTTTCTGGGATAAGGAAAGCTATGGGATCTTCTCTGTCAAGAGTGTCTACCATATTTTAAGGGCGGGGGCTGATTTGTGGGAAGGGGCGGAGGGGGAGATATGGAAAAGGTTGTGGAAGGAAGGGTGGCCGCCGAAGTTGAAACACTTTATCTAGAGAGCACTGAGGAATATCCTTCCCACTATGATGGAGCTGCAGAAGAAGCAGGTGACACCGGATGAGGGCTGCCATCATTGCGGACAGTGCGAGGACACGACGCACGCATTACTCCAGTGTGAGATAGCTGGAAAGATTTGGTCTACCGGGGAGTTTGACTGGCTGGGATAGATGGATCTACACGACATAGGGAGCTTTGTGGGCAGCCTCCTGGACGAGGAAGACAACATATGTAAGGAAGAGGGTGCGACACTACTCTGGGTCATGTGGACAGAAAGGAACAAATACATCTTCGACGAGCATCCTCCTTTCCTTCTGGGCCTGGCAGCGAGCTTCATTGACATCGTCAGGAAACATGCATACTACCAGGCGGCCGTGAGCAGATCAACAAGCTTCTCCTCTTCAGCGGACATTGTTTCTTGGCGTTGCCCTACACCAGGTTGCGTTAAGATCAACACGGACGCCTCCATCACTTTGATAGGTGACTGTGGATGCGGGGCAGCCATACAGGACGACCACGGACAGCTGTTGTGGACTTTCCAATGTCGTTTAGAACAACTGCGCTCGGTGCTTAGTGCGGAGGGTGTGGCTATTCTGAAAGGCATGCAGTTGGCGCTAGGGAAGGGATTCATGGACGTGGTTATGGAGACCGACTATCTTCTCTTGGTCGAGGCAGTGAGGAAGGGATATGGCGGACATGGATATGAGCATTTTATCGTAAGGGATATCATCAAGCTATCTTCTAGTTTTCTGTCTTTCAACCTCTGTTTTGTTAGGAGGCAAGGCAATAGAGTAGCCCATGCCTTGGCCTCACCCGCTTGCCATTTTGTAAACCCCATCTATCGTAGAGAGGGGTTTGAGGATCAGATCCTAGAACTTGTTGTAGATGATTTGATTACTTAATAAAATGGCAGACGCCCTTTATAAAAAAAAGCCTAATTGAAACCCTAATTCAATTTAATGCAAAAATAAATAAAATAATTAAAGGGCCTTCAACTAAAATTAATATGGTTTGATTCAGATGTGTGTGGACATCCTTGAGCCTTGCAAAGGCACGAGTATATCCCAAGGAGGTGAAAACTCCACTCACCATTATTATAAGAAAACGAATTTCCACTCAAATATGGATATTCTTATTATAAAGGTTAAGGTGCTTAATTTCTTTTCCATTAATTTTTGGTTAATGATGAGGATTTGCAAGACCATGAAGGTGGCTTAGTGGCCAAGTAATGAAGGGGGAATTGGTGGAAATAATTTCGGAATTTAAAGAAAACAATTTATTTTTCTCTTTCCTTAAAATCCCTTATACATATCCTTGTTCCTACCCACATAAGGGACTTTCTTGGATTTTCTTTTCTCATTTGCTTTGGCCAACCACGAGAGAGCTCAGGAGCAGGAGAAGGATGACTCTAACCTGTTGGTAAGCTTCTGATCATCTTCCACCTAGGATTCATGGTGAAAACCCTAAATCAATGCTTGATTCTTGGTTTTCTTCACTCAATTTCCAATCCTAGCCAACTTGTTCATCCAATAGCTCAAGAACGGATCTTGGGAAGTTGCTAGAACTTCATCCACCATTAGATTCGTGAATCTTGGAGCTTGGAGATCATATTTTGAGGCGGGTTTTATAACTTTAACCCTTAAACATTAGTATTGCATTAAATTATCAACGATTTGTTGGTTATTTTCTTCTATTTGGAACTCTCGTGATTCATTGCTGAAATTCCTATGAAAAATGGTTGTTGTTCTTGGATGCACGAAGGAAGATGATGATGACATAATCTTGAAACATTTTACCCATAAAATTATTAGGCCAAACGGTTTTCCTAAAGTTGCTCAAATGGTTTCCCAACCCGTTTGGGAGCAAACGGTTTCAAACCATTTGAGGGGAAACGGATTCACCAAACTGCATGAGGGAAAACGGTTTCAAACCGTTTGGAGGTGTTGACCATGGTTGACCATTTGGGAAAATGTTGACAAGGTTTATGGTTAATGATCCACTAATTATAATTGATTAGATTCAATTGGTTCATGAGTTGAAGGACAATCAATCACCAAACCCTAATCGGGTAAGTGTTGATTTTCTTAATTGATTAATTTGGAAACGTGGGTTGATTGACCCAAACGATTTCAAAACCATTTGGGAATCACCCAAAAGGTCTCAAGACCGTTTGGGGGTCACCCAAGACCATTTGGAGGTCTAGGGTTAAGCATGGTTGAGCAATTCAAGATCCAATGATATCAGAGTGGAATACAATCAATAATCGATTTGATGATCTATTCATTGATCCAAACCCTAATTGGATGACATGGATTTTGATGATGTCATGGGCAAACAGTCTCAAGACCTTTTGAAGGTTATCCAAATGACCTCAAGACCGTATGAGGTCAGGTCAGGTCCAATTTGAATGGTAATCCAATGGTTTCAAAGTAATTAGTTCTACAATGATCAACATTGAAGGTTCATCGATTTCAATCCTTAATCCAATTGATTCAAAACCCTAATTGATGATCAATTGGAGGTTAAATTAGTTGAAGGATGACCTATTCATCTCAATTGATGTATGGTGATAGGTCCAATTGATGGATGATTATATGAATTCAATCAATGAAGGAATTAATCTTGGAAACCCTAAATCAATTAGATTGGTTGAGACCATCTTTGGTCCAATCGGTTTTGAGGAGGTTTGGACCAAACGGTTTCAAGACCGTTTGGGACCAAACAATCCCAAACCGGTTGAGTCACATGTAGTTTCAAAATTTCACTTTAGCAAATGGTTTCAAATTCAACTTTGTCGAATGGTTTCAACCTCAACTTTACTAAATGGTTTCAAGTATGCAACCAAGACTGTTTGGAGGTATATAAAGTAAGACTGTTTGAGGTCTGATTTGGTCAAGACCGTTTGAGGTCTGATTTGGTCAAGACGGTTTGGGGTCTATGTGACCAAGACCATTTGGAAGATAACTAAACAAAACCGCATGGATACTTAAAGTGGTTAAAGGACAAATTGATTAATTAAATAATACAAGATGTAATCAAGGATGGTTATATTAATTGTATCTTAATAAGATAGGGTCATTAGTACCTTTGAATGATTAATCCTTAATGATTAAGTAAACAATAACATAATACATTGAGTCAACAATTATCCAAGTAAAGTTGACATTATCTAATTAGGTCCAAAGTATGGGTCATCTTCTAAAGGATGAGAGAGAGAGGACTTCCTACATGAATGATAATCATGTAATGGTTAAGCCCTAACACTTTTAACATGAATGAATGTGTAATTAGGGTATGATTCTTGATAGGGAGATCATAAACCCTAATTATGAATAGTAAACTCTAATCTAGGGTGATGTAATGTGAATATTAAACCCTAATCTAGGGTGATGTATTGTGAATGTAAACCCTAATCTAGGGTGATGTAATATGAATAGTAAACCCTAATCTAGGGTGATGTAATGTGAATAGTAAACCCTGATCTAGGGTGATGTAATGTGAATAGTAAACCCTAATATAGGGTGATGTGATGTGAATAGTAAACCCTAATCTAGGGTGATGTGATCTGCATAGTAAACCATAATCTAGGGTGATGTGATGTGAATATTAAACCCTAATTGTGGGTTAATGAATATAAACCCTAATCTAGGGTGATGTAATGTGAATAGTAAACCCTGATTCCAAATAAGGTGAAGGTATATGTGAAACCCTAAGTCTAGGTTATACTATATAGCATGAAGCTCTAAGGTTGGATAATGAAATGATGAATCATTAATCCTAATTGAGATAAGGGGATGATTAACCCTAGTAAGGGCATAGTGGTGTAACCCCATAAATAGTGATGTTATAATTGTTTTACATTGTGCTGATATGAAATTGATGTATTTGTTATCATCTGTACTAATCATGCAGGTCTTATGAGATAGTGAACATAGCCAGGCATAAGCTATGATGCTTTGTTTATTGAAAGTACTTTTTGAACCTTGTGAGAAATGATATGCAATGTTGCCTAGTGAGAGGTAAACAAAGAGATTATTAAGCTATAAGAGATATGTGAAATACCTGGACTGCAATTATCATGTTTACACTTTCAGATGACTTGATGGCATTAAGTTACCTATTAAAGTGGTAACAAGTGTTTGATGATCTAAGGGTTTGAACACCCATATTCTTGAATCATAATGATGAGATGATGAGGGATTGATATCCCAATGTTAATAAAGCTATGAAATGAACTCGATAGAAATAATACTCATTCTTTAAAGCAATTGTTATATTGGTTTATGTTTGAAAACATGCCTGTTTCTAAAAGAATGATGTAATGTACCTAAATAACCAAGTGAAATGATATCATGTAGAGCCATGACCATAGATCCATCATCGTCAGTAGTTTGGTGATGGTGAAACAGGTTTTCCTAAGGGAACTCCTGGAGAGTATACTTTTGAGTATGTGGGGGTTATGGGCGTGAATATCCTTATGCCCTAATGGAGGAATTGATGTGAGATAAACATTAAATCTCTCAATCCTTCATTATATGTATATGCCAGGATGATGTACCACTAATGTCCCATTGATGATGTGAATACCGAATCAATGTGATATAAACATGAAATCTCCCAATTTCGAAGAGAGTACAGCATGCCAAATTAACTCTAATAGTGAAGTTTCCAGCATACCCTGGAAAGCTATTTTGTAGAGACATGAGATGTCCTGCAAGTTGTTCCTCACACTGACTGAGGAGGATGAGTTCATGGAAATTCGGTGCTTCTATTGACCTATGTATGGTACCGATTTCAATTTCACAATGGTCGGTTGGAGTATGAGCAGTATACCTCATCTCCTCAGGGCATAAGTATGTTTGTAAAATGTACTCAGCTGTGTAGCATATTTTCTGAGGGTTGAATTACGGGAATCAATAATTGATGATACATTGTCTATAATGTCCTACTTGGATAAATGTTATATGTGTTCTTCATATTTCTTATTGAATAAATGACTTGTTGCTTTATCAAGTTATAATTGAAATGAAATGCATAGAGAATACTGCTCAACATAGTTTAGTCACTGATTTACCTACTGATGAGTGTTATGATTCTACTACTTAGTGTTATTCTATTATCTGCAATAACAATGTTTCTGGCGGAGAGTTATATCTCTCGCTGGGGCAATTTTTCAATTGTCTCACCCCCGTGGGATTCAACTTTTTAGTTAGATGCTAAGGAAAAGGCACAAACACTACAGTAGGTGAGTAGTAGAAACAACAACAGCAAGGACAGCAGTGACCCTCAGGTGGAGACATTGTCTGTCAAGTCCTGTATATAGAGAGTCCTATGTGTCATCTCTGTACTCTCAGGTCCTAGGAGTCAGTAGATGGTTTGATATAGATCTGAGATTTTTGGCTTGATGCCTCGAGATTCTTGTATTAGAATGTAAGTTCTAGGAGTCAGTAGATGGTCTGATATAGATCTGAGGGTAGTCAATATTTGTGACTCTCGAGATGAGATGATACAGAGATGAACTGATGAATTAGAATGTAAATAACTTACTTTGGTTATCTATGAAAGAGTTTTACAGTTTGTGGATCTCTTGGTAAAAAGTTTTAATTTTTACTGATTTTCAGTAATTCAACTGCTAATAAATTTCTTCCGCATTAGTTAATCTTGTTTTTGTGAGTCGTACGCCACAACAAGTGTCTTGGTGATGCTCTCTTTTGTTGACACCGCACAACACCCTTGATTCCCTCCTACCTTGAGTATATAACCTCTCTCCTCTTCACACAATTATCCTTTTTGGCCCTCCTTCTTTTCCACTATCTTGTACTCATTCTTGAAGCTTAGTGGAGAAAAGAAGGACTGATCTAGGTGCTTTGGCGGCTGATCATCCTTGCATGTGGTGGTTTTGAGCTTGATCAACTCCTTAGTAGTGGTTCTTGGTGATCCTCTCTCTTGGTAAGTGGTTTTGAACCCTTGATTTTGCTTTCCCTTGAACCCTACCTCTTCCTTCTCATCCACAAGACTATGGTGTAACCATGGTGGCTATCTTAAATCTCTTCCCCTCACAAAGATCAGAGACTATGGCTTGACCATGGTTGTACCTATGTGAGAAGAAGCTCTCTTCTTCCTTCTTCTTGTTTGGCCTAGGATTGTTATCATATTTCTTCAGCCTTCTTTGACCATGGTTTTCTACTCTTTTGAGGTGATCTTGTGGTTAAGGTATTGATCTTGGTTGGAGTTTCTTTCTCTCTCTTGGAGATCATGGTCTTGGGAGCTTCATCTCTTTATAAGGCATATTCTATAACTCTTTTCCCTCTTCTATTATCTTCACCATAACCTTACTTGCATGCTATTGTGTTAATCTCTAAACCATAATTCTAATTTCCTAGATGAAGTTATCTAGATCTAGTAATTATGAATCTGTAGTATTCTCAAGTGGATAGCTCTTTCTCCTAAACTAAAATGTTAGTACCCAATTTTGTGGTGATTATGGAATGGATGGTTTTGTCTTGCTCGTGATTATGGATTTTTATCAACATGCACATGATTCGAGAATGTTGGAGTAGTATGAATCACTACTACAGAACACGCCTTTGGCGTCGGTTTTTTAACCCCTTTTAGCGACGGTTTTCAAGCGACGCCTATGTGGGCGCCGCTAAAGGTCGAACTCTTCGGCGTCTGTTTTATAACTGACGCCTATATAACCTATAGGTGTCGGTTATATATCGTAAGCCGACGCCAAAAGGGTTCGCGCCACAAAAAAGGGTGCCATCTAGGACACTTTCTGTGTCGGTTATCAACTAAACAACCGACGCTATATAACCTATAGGCGTTAGTTTTATATGAATAAGCGACACCATTTCCACCACGGTCGTGGTTTCCTACACGGTCACATTAGGCGGCAGTTTTCATCCACTAACTGATGCAGTAGGCCTTTGATGACGGTGTTCTATAAATAACCGACACCTATGTTTTATTTTTTTTTCTTATCCGTTTGCAGGCCTGCTACGGCTGGTCAGCAGGATGAGAACTTGCAGTTCAGTTTTCTGAACTACAGGTTTATGGCATCCATTGATATCAGCCTACAAACAGACCACAAACCTGCAAAATCAACAAATATTTTTTCACACAAGTAGATACATTCAGACATCAATTCAATTCACACATGTAGAAACATTCAAATACATGTAGAAACATTCAGACATGTATAAACATTCAGAAATATTCATTTACAAAATATCATTCAACATCGCTATCAGCATCCCAATTATATCTTACAATCACCACTGCTTGTATGGCTCTTGCCCATTCTTATCTTACTTCATTTAATACTTCCATCGTATATGGAGCATGTACATTTTTAAGCGTTTACCTATAGTGTGGTCAGTTTTAAACACCTGCAAAGAGAATGATATATATATATAAGTAATAATATAAAAATCAGATTGATATATTTCATACTAACTAATGAGACTATATATAATACCTCATGTATGGTATCGATGTCCAATGTGGCATGTTGGATAATCATCTTCATAAATTGCATCACATAGTATGCGCAGACCCAGTCGTTGTCTTGTGTAGGGCACTATAAATTGAAACATACAAAATATTAAAAAATACAACTAAGCACAACACACATAAATAATACATACATTGGAGTCGGGAACTTACTTTTATGTTCTCCCAAATTATTGGCTGGTTCTTTCTCCTTGGGACCTTTCCTCCAGCATTTTTGAATGCATCGAAACCCCTACATGTTAATGTAACACAGTAAATTGCATAATTAAATAGTAATGTAGTAACATATGTTAACAGATATAAAAATGAAATATTTCTCACCAAAATAATGGCATTCTCATTACGTGTCCAATTTTAGTATTCAATGTACTCCTTGCAGGATCTAGATAATAAACAGTGAATGTCCCGGGGAGAATAAATAGTAACTGCCAATGCCTACCGCTAGAGGTAAAAAAGTTAAAAATTAAAAACTCAAAATCCATAATAAAAATGTAATTTTCTTAAGTCCAAATTATAAGTAAAGTAAACTTACTTGACATTGAATGGAGCTATTATTATCGTCTTCTTTTGCTGACCGAAAACTATAAAAGCATCTATACAATATTGTTGAACACTATCAGGGTCTTTATCTACCATACTAATCAATGATGGAATAAAAAATCCCACATGATCAAATGCAAATTGTTTGCATTGATTTTCAACTAAGTAGCTGCAAAACATGTATTACGTTTGCATTAATATATAAGAAACCAGATCACCAGATCTTACACAAGGTATATGGATGTATAAACAAGATCTCACATTATCCATGTCTCTATCATTGATGTATTCATCCAATCATACATAAACAACTCAATAACATCTTGTATAAATAAAGAACTTTCATATGATTGACTTGCATAATCCACTTCTAAAGAAACAATTATAGGGCAATGTATATTATGTGCCCGTAGCCAACATGCCATTCCCCTACAAGCAGGACCTAACGGGTATTTTAGGTCAGTTGGAACCCAACTTGGTAATGCAGGAAGTGGAGGTGGAGGCCTAGGTGCTCCAGGTGTCTTCTTTTTAACCTGTATATATAATTTCAGATCAGTTGACCTCATATATACACATTAACAATCTAAGGTAATGTAAATTTATCTTACAATTTCAGTAGTGTAGATGACATCTGCTTTGGGCCACAATATCACCCCGCCTTCTGCCTCAGCAAGTGTATCAATATATGGGTGGGGATATGGCAATGTAGCTTCCCTCCAATCGGGTAATACATGTATCAGGCTCACACAAACGTAGCCCTATGGCATTGGAGTCCCGAAGCATGCGCCTCTGCAACAACATAGTCTTGTATTCTTAAGCGGCATGGCTTCAATGCCTAAAAATTTACGTAAAGAATATTATACATATATACATATCATCTTGAAAATATATCATCCTGAAAAGACTAGCTACAATGTCATAAACAATACTTACAGCAGACGTGTTAGGCGGTGGGTCTATAGGATTACTCTCAATATGTGCATCACGAGAAGAGTGGGTCACTGTAGGCTGATTGGAAGCCTGAGATACCTACCACCGCACCATTTCTTCCTTGACTTTCTCAGCAACTATATCATTGACCTTCTTAGCAACTATATCCTCGACTCTCTTATTCTCCTATACATGGATAAAATAAACATTAGCTTCTTATTATTGAATTTCCTTTTGTAGTAACATTTTAAAAAAAGAATAGGTTACCTCTTCTTGTGAAAGTCCCGCTCTGGGTTTGCGCTGGGATGGCCCAAAGAATGCTTTGATGCCCACACCAGCGCATGCACCCCTAACAATCCAGGATGCTCTGGGTTACCCAGAGCAACTGTCAATTCATCCCTTGTGCCCTGAGGGGTGAACGTGCCTTGTTTCCTCTGCTCGTGCAGCTCCCTCTAATCACCATCAACAGAAATCGGTAACTTAACACCACAAATAATCAATATTCAAATGATTGCTCTAAGAGTTGTATTTTACCATTTTTGCAGCCGCCTCAGCAGTTACGGGCTTCTTTATTTCACCCTTCCTATTTTTCCTCCTAGCTATCTAGACATCATGGTGAGGCATGGGTGTGGCACATGTAGTAGAGGACTCCTGAGTAGCAGCAGACTCTGCATGTAGTCTTTGGTGAACGCTTGCATAGCCCTTTGGACCCATAGTGTGGTCATGCACATTTAGTGCACGCCTTGCTTTTTGCGCCTCACTGAGGGCCTAGTTAGTATGCACATTAATGGTTTGGTTAGTAGCACTAAATGTTAATCTTAAATAGGTGAATACAACGTATATTAATTAAATTGTGAGTGACGCCTAATACCTTGAATTCTTCAGATTTTCTTGAAGCAACAAACGTGTCCCAATCTTCTTTGTCCAAGAAGTTCCACTGTTCAAGGGTTGACTTCTTCTTCTTATCACCATCTTTTATGTATTCTCTATTGAGATTTGTCCTATAGTTCCTTAGCATCTTTCCAGCTCATTGCATCACGCTTTTACGATGCAACTTCTCATCCAATGCAAATAGATTTTTTAAATAGAATTGTTATTAACTAGTATCTAAAAATAGAATTGCAAATAATAGAATTTGTAATCTACAAAATAGAATTGCAAATAATAATAACTCACGCATATAGGACACACTTTAGCTCCTTTGACACTATATCCAGACAAATTCCCATATGCTGGAAAGTCATTAATAGTGCAAAACAACATAGCGTGCAAACGAAATGTCTCTCTTCCAAAAGCATCATAGGTCATCACACCTTCAGCCCAAAGTTTCTTTAAGTCATCAATCAGAGGTTCAAGACAAACATCGATATCATTTCTGGGTTGTTTAGGGCCCGAAATTAACAACGATAGCATAAGGTACTTATTTTTCATACAGAACCAGGGAGGAAGATTGTATATAACAAGCATGACTGGCCAAGTGCTATGTTGGCTGCTCAATGTCCCATACAGATTCATCCCATCTTTACAAAGCCCAAGTCTTATATTCCTATCTTCTTCACCAAATTTGGGGTACAATAGATCAATCTTCTTCCACTATGGGGAATCAGACGCATGTCGTAGGACCCCATCATTATTTTTCTTAACATCTGCATGCCACCTCAAATTCTTCGCATCTTTCGGATTTGCAAACAAGCATTGAAATCGTGATATTATAGGTAGATACCACAACACCTTAGCAGGAGAACCAGTTTTGGACTCCCCCGAAGTCGTCAATTTATACCGTGACGCACCACATTTTGGACAATCTTTCAAATCCACATAGTCCTTTTGAAATAATACACAATCATTCAGGCATGCATGTATCTTCTTGGCCTCCATTCCCATTGGGCACAACAATTTCTTTACCCGGTATGTTGAGATTGGCAGCTTGTTTCCTTCAGGAAGCAATTCTTTCAACAAAGTCAACAATGAAGTGAAGCTTTTGTCGCTCCATCTATTGTTAGCTTTCAACTTATACAATCTCAACATAGCGCTAAACTTCATAAACTTAGCACATCCTGTTTATAACGGTATCTCAACATCATGCACAATGTTTCTAAAGATAGGAGGTGGATCTGTGTGCTCTACCCTACAACTATACAACATCGCATCAACAATGTCTACTGAAACTGGTTCGTTCACATCTACGTCGTCGGAGGCAATTTCTTCTTCCACCCAAGCACTGCTATCGACATCCACTGGTTTCGAGTTTGAAATATCTCCATGCCAGTGTCATTCTATATAGCCTTGTATAATCCCGTTGCACATGACATGAATTTGATTTCCTCACCAATGCTGACTTTCAAGTTGTTACCGCAATGCCTACATGGACAGTAGAACCTATCTCCAGGTTCTTTCCTATGTTCCTCGGCAAATTTAATAAACTGATTGAGACCAGATATAAACTCTGCGGTGTAGTGATTGCGAATGGACATCCATGATCTATCCATTTCTATGATCAAAGAGAAAACAAGTATATATTAGGACAAGATTAGGGTATACAGTTACATCCTAAGTGAGATTAGGTGTTCAAGAATAGTCCCAAACTGGGGACTATCCAAGATTTACTCCTATTATCTAGACCCATCTGGTTTTCTATTTTTTTGGCTTATTTGCAATTAGGGATAGACACTAGATTCTGATGGTAATCGTCCCAGCCACGCAAACTATATATTATCTAGACCCATCCGATGTTGAAGTAGACAGTGCGGGACATGGAAAATATTGTCAGATTAGGAGGTACAATGAAGCCGGACTCCATACAAATAGTATATAATTTAGTGATTGTTCATTCTAATTTATACCAATGTACAAGTAATACAAAGAACAATGATTGTTCACTTTCTAGGCCAACAAACACATGTGATGTCATTCTTATATATAATAAATGTGTACCACCTATCCCATCCTTGAACACCTAATCTCACTAGTAAGTGTATAATGTGTATTGGGTTTTCAAGAAAATTTTGGCAGCATTTCCCCACTGTTCTCTAAGTACATATGTACTTAGAGAACAAATGGGGAAATGCTACTGAAGTTTTCTCAAAAACCAAATACACATTATACACTTACATCCTAAGTGAGATTAGGTGTTCAAGAACAGTCCCAAACTGGGGACTATCCAAGACTTACTCCTAATGAGTAAATCTTGGATGGGTTTCTAGGCCAACAAACACAATAATAGATATGTAAATCATATCATTAAGAGCATGGTTTCATGTTAGGTCATCATAGGTCATAATAATCCACTAGAATGATCAACAAATGGCTCATGGTGTTAAAATAGCATAAGAGTATTAGATCTTGATTCTAGAGTGTACAAGACATAATAGTGACTACTGATTTTGTGGGGTGATATCATTTCATAGGATTTATAGATTCAAATTTAACAAGTGTACATGTTGCATCATTTTAATACTCTAAAGGTGACTAGTGGGTCATAGCACATAAAAGATGGCATTACAAGGAAAGTAAGCAAGCTAGATCAATTAACACTCATCTCAAGGGAACATTAGTTACTGAAGGGACCAAGAAAGAGTGCTTTTAATCACTAGGATCATACAAGTAGCAATGTTGATTAAGTCTATGTGATTAAAGATCAAGCAGTGTAATAAAATAGGGTTAACCTCTATTTGAGCCCAGTTAGGCGTCAGCAGGGAGAGACGGCGAGACGGAGGGTAGGCGAGTAGGCAGGCAAGAAGGTGAATAGGCGACAGGCAGGGAGACGGCAGGAAGCAGTAGATGATCAATTAATTCCTAAAACAGTACATAAATAAATACAAATCAGTACCTAAATAAATACAAATCAGTAAATAACTTAATTTTAAAAAAATACACCCAGCAACATTGTGCCTTGGCGCAACCCAAGCATCGTCCAGGCATCCTAGAGGCCTAACTAGGCTGGGCGCCTGGGTTTGGGACCCTAGGTGAATGTCTGGCCGCCTAGGCGCGCCTGGTTGCCGCCTGGGTAGGTCGGCAGGTACCTGGGAAAGAGAGCAGGGCGAGGTCGAGGCGAGGTGAGGCCGAGCAGGTCAAGTAGGTGGGCGGTGGCGACACTGGCGAGCTCCTGGACCACCAGTGCAGGGCAGGCAGGTAGCCACAGGGCAAGCAGGCGGCGGCGACACCGGCGATCAGGGAGCGGCGGCGACGCAGAAGGAGCAGGGAGCGGCGGTGGAGCGGCGGCGGCGAACAAGAAGCAGCAGCGGCAGGTGGGGTTGAGTCGGGCGGCAGCAGTAGTGGGGGAGAATTCTCGCAATGAAATAGAAGAAAGGGGAAGAGTCGGGTGTTCGCGGGTATTAAGTTCATAAAAGGCGTCGGTTGTCTACAAAATCGACACCTAAACATCTTCACCGTCGGTTGATCGTAAAAATCGACGTCCAATTGGACAATATTTGCCCTAAATTATTTGGCGGGAACCACTATCAGCGTCGGTTATCAAAGGATAACTGACACTGTATGTGACACTTTTCGTGCAAATTCTCATCATACATAGGCGTCGGTTTTTATCTAAACAACTGACGATGTATGTGACACTTTTTCTTTTCGCTCGAAAATTGGATTTCGCGGGCGATTTTAGGCGCCGGTTTGGTTTACCTAGCCGACGCTGAATAGAAAGCGGTACCCATGTCTGGCTGGTCCTCGAATATAGACATCGGACTTACTAAATAGCCGACATGGAATGTTATAGGCATCGGTTTTTGTAAATAACCGACACCCAGAAAAGCGACATTGAATGTTGTTTCTGTAGTAGTGAATTTTTAGTTCTATTTTGCATGTGTTGAACATGGGTTTAATCTCTCTTAACAAAGCTCTTTCATGGTGATTTCTATGATACAAGTGGTAGGGTTTTGGTGATCTGTAACATCCCAGGATTTGAGGCCTCAGATAAAACACTCTTAAAAGGAATGATTGGACTACCCATATCACCAAGGTGCACCTCCTTTTCCAGGAGCCCATCACTAAGAACTTCATAGTTAAGCGTGCTCAGCTTGGAGTAGTATTGGGATGGGTGACCTGTCGGGAAGTTGATCTTGGCATGCACGTGATTGAGGATAAAGAGCGCAGTTAAGGCTAGTGGTGGTCTGTGGGGACAACGTCATTCCTGTAACTCTACTAGAGCCTTGGGCAGTTGGGCCCGGGCGTTACAAATGGTATCAGAGCCAATTCCCCTCCAGTAGGTGGGGCCCACATGGACATGGCATGCCAATCTTTAGTTGTGCGGTCCAGGCATGTAGGAAAAGGTTGTCCATGGTTGACGTAGCCACCCTTGCGTTGGTATTCCGTGATCGGGAGTTGGGTGTCCATAGGCCATTGTGGGTCTGCACTGAAATGGGGAAGAGATTATGAGGCCTTATAGTTGAGCCTTGACGAGGATGTCAAGAGTCTAAGAGGGGCGGATTGTAACAGCCTAGGATTTGAGGCCTCGGATAAAACACTCTTAAAAGGAATGATTGGACTACCCATATCACCAAGGTGCACCTCCTTTTTCGGGAGCCCATCACTAAGAACTCCATAGTTAAGCGTCCTCTGCTTGGAATATTATTGGGATGGGTGACCTATCGGGAAGTTGACCCTGGCATGCACGTGAGTGAGGATAAATAACACAGTTAAGGCTAGTGGTTGTCTGTGGGGAAAATCGTCATTCCTGAGACTCTACTAGAGGCTTGGGCCGTTGGGCTCGGGCTTTACATGATCATTCTCGCATGGAGTCTTTCTCCAAGATGATGCTTGGTTCCTTGAGTTTTACCTTTTATTTTGTTCATGGTTTTGTCTATTTTTAGATGGCATTCCATACATGATGGGTGGGGTGTTGTGGATGCTACAATGGAATACCCTAACCACCCTTGGTCGCTACACTATGCTTGGTTTTGTTTTGGTCAAAGCATCATGGATGGCTAAGTGGTCTCTACTCATGGTGAGTTGGTGTGTTGTGGTCAAAGAGGTTTGAATTATGTTTGTCACTACACTAGACAAGGTTTTGTAGTGATCGTAGCACTTGTTTGTGTTGATGGAGAAATGTAGCAGGTCACTCAACATTCGTGACACTCCTTTTTTCTTATGGTAGCAACAGTTTGTTTCAAGTGGTTTGTCTAACACATACATGATAGTCTTTGGTTGCTACAGGGTTTCAACCCTAGATGGGTTGCAACACATGGTTGCTACAAGTGGACCATGGTCGCTACACCCACTCTCCAAGGGAGTTTGCTACACTTTGTTGAGTGTATGTTGCCTACATGTGCATATAAAAGTAATTTATGTTTAATGCAGAGTGTTGTTTGGATGATTTTTTTATTATTCCTAATCATGTTCTTAACCCTAATGTGTTCCAAATGTATGGGAAATGAGGTATCTAGGGTTTTGTGACAATTAATGAAATGAAAGCCATAATTGGCTATGTGTGTGTGAAACCCTAACCATAATTCTAGGGTATTTTATATTTGTTGAGCTTGCATGGATGAATAGCATGTGAATATATTTTCTCTCTCCTACCTATGTAATCCTAACCTTGTAGGTTTAGTGAACGGCATATCTTGTGTATGTTGTGGTGGTAATCATATGATACAGGGTGATGTCTATGAGCTTTAATGAGCCATATTAAGATCATAATGTTATGATGGGTCTTATAACCTGGCAGAGTCATAATGTCTAGTTTGAGGCGTATCCTACAGTGATGTGAGGGATTGGTATCCCATGATAGTATGATAATGTTGATAACTTTGAATTGGAAGTGGTATCAAGTGATTATGTGACAAGTCATACTTCAAATGTCTTATATCTTCTGGAGTTATATCATCCCCTTATCTTTGTAGAGTTTGTTTGGGGTGTATATGATGTAACTTTATTGATGCTAAAAGATACTCAATTTGCCTAACTAACAAAGTGAAACCCTAATCATGTAGTTGACTTGTGCCATAGATCCATCTTCAACGTCAGTACTTTTTTGGATGGTGAAACGGGTATTCCCAAGGGAAACTTGGAGCGCATATTGTTGGGTATGTGAGGTGTAAGTGACTACATGTCTTTGACATCTTGATCCCAAGTATTTTGAGAATGACTATGGTTGAGTCTCGGTGATGAGTGTGTGATATGGTGTGATAGAGGACAACTACACTTGTACCTCAGTGATTGGGTTATATAACCCGGTTTCTAGTGTCGTAACCTGTACCAAGGTGGGCTCGGTGTTTTACAGGACCATATCCTTATCTATGAGTTGTTGTCTCTACAGGGCTATAGCTTTGACTATAAGTTGTTGTCTTTGCAGTTTGACCATATGTCAGTTCAGTGCAGACTCAAACTGACCGACTAGTGCATGAGAAGATCATGGAGTCTGCCTCTTCCATTGATCTTGTATGTCATTGATTTAGACTTAGAAGTGGTCAGTTGGATTGGGTTGGTACAACTCAAATCCTCAGGCTATAACAAAATATATAACAAAACCGTGTAGTATATTTACTTAGGGTCATATACACTTCACATTGGATGACCTTTTGTGATGGAGTGAAATTCTGGAATCTCTAAATATTTAATAAGACAAGTGAATCATGTATGTTTGGCTTACTTTGATATTTGTAAGTGTTTCGTGAAGTTTGAGGTTGATCTCAAGATTAATATCCTAAAGTTTATGTCATTTTGAGGTATTTAATTGACAAGTCAAATAGTTGATTTTTGGCACCAAATTTTAGTATGATGTAGTTTGAGTGATAATTAAGCTATGGTTAAATTTTGTTGCATTTGGATATTCGTAGAAGGGGATATATAGGGTTAAATATGGTGAAATAATTGGTATTTTGATGGTATATTGACTAAGAATAAATATATGAGTTAACCTAAGTTTTGGGTGACATGCTTGTCACACGCCCCTTAGCAACCAAGGTGCCCACGGATTGGCATGGTGAGGGATCTGTTCCTGACCTTTGGATGCATCAGACGGTTGTGAAGACTGCCTCCTTCATTGCAGTTACAGTCAGCCTTAGAGCAAAAAGTTCCCACGATGCCCAACACCCTCATCGTGGGCTGAGAGGGAGGTCTTAGTAAGCAGTTGTTTTCGGCTCACCTAGATGAGCACTAAGATTCCTCACTTGTGATTAGTGAGGAAGCGCCGACAGAGAACTGACTTCAGCCCCCTTCCCGTCTCCATTCCAACGCATAGAGCAGAAAGAGGAGAAGACCTGCAGATGTTCGTAACCACAGTTGGATGTTCTCATATGCTTAGTAGACATCTACAGATGCTATTCCAATCACTGATCTTGAGCTTGGTTTCTGGTTAGATATCCCTTGTGCTTCGTTGCAGCAATAGCACCCAATCTTGGCGAGCTCCTCAAGTCTGCAAGGAGGAAACGCCATCAACAAGGCCAGTAGGTAGCATCCAACCCCTCCAAGTAACCAGGTGGAGGTACCAATGTCAGCCACCAGATCGGTAGTGTTTGGATAGACCTGAAGACCTAGAGGGGGGATGGTTCCTCATTAGAGAAGAGCCCAGCAGCAGTGCCCCCGCAAGGCTCAAGGTAGGCGGAGGGAGGAAGGAGAGCTGGCAGACTTTTGCTAGTCGGAGCTCATAGCGACGATGGTAGCACTGGAGCAGAGGAGCACAGGCTCCTGCGGGCGGCGTGCGGCACCCAGAGCAGACCCAGCAACGGTGACGGCGACCAGAAGTGTGGCTCGCACTGGAGTAGGCAAGAAGTAGAGGAGGTAAGAATCTACAGTGACCCCTTGTCAGAATCTACCTAGACCGGCGGCGCTCAACTAGATCAATGGAAGGTATTGGTCATGGTGGATCCTACGAATCCATAGGCGGAAGCACAACGATGAAGAGGGCCTAATGGAAGTTGCTTCTCTCACTGGGGTTCCCAGCCACGCCAGCGACCTGGATCGGGAACGCGTCGGGCCTGGTTCTGGTTGTCTCACCTCCAAGGAACATAGAGGTAGGGTGACTGAAGCCTCTGCGATCGGCGGTGGTCTTAGGAGCTACTGCAGAGCACCTTTGCTCCACCGATCGCATGCCAGAGGAGAGCCCAGGCGGCCAGATCAGAGTCCCACTTGGGACTGATCGCGTGAGAGAATGAAATGAAGGGAAGAAGGAACCGGGTCTGATAGCAGTGAATTGATCAATCCCAAACCAGACCGGCCAGAAATTGTTCGTGAACCAGCCGGCCCAAGGCAAGCCAGGAAAAGAACCGGCCGCAGCAGGCAAAGGATGTGCCAACCCTAGTGGCCATGTGGTGCGCTGTGATTGGTCCACGAAGGTAATTATTTCGATAAATCATAGATCTTGTTTAATTCGTAGAAGTTAGCTCGTTTATCAGAAAAATGCAAATAAGGTACCGTTTTTCTCATAAAATTGTGTAGAACACAATGGAAACATAATATCAGGCTTTTGACGATCTAATATCAGAGTAATAATGTAAGAGGTGTAATGCTTGTATAATGGATAATAAATATCAAGTGATGTTCAAAAATTATGAGAAAATGTCAGTAAGTCCATAATCATATATACAATGCATATGATATCAGATATGGTCATGTTATGACTTGAAATCATGTAATTTTCTCAATATGACTAATTAGGGCTAATAACCCTAAATAAAATGTATTAAATACATGCATGCTCAAGAATTGATGAAATTTACAGAGTAAGCTCATATCCATATTTGGAACCTCAGATTTAATGATGAGATCATGATGATGCATATAATTCAGGTTATATGAAGTTGACCTTTAATTCATGGTTTAAAACCCTAATCTAGGTTAATGATGTAACCTAGGGTTAATTAATGTGTACAAAAATTCTATGGAAGATAATGATCAGATTATGTATCTTAATCTGTAATATAAGATCAGTAACCTAATTACAATATGATAAGACAAGTAATAAAGTACATATACTAAGGAGATAAGTGAAACCCTAATATGAGCATGATTAGGGTTAAGATGAGATATAATAGGATGAGAACCTGATGATAGTATATGGTCTTGTCTTGATTAGGTTTAACCAAAGATATAGTTGACATGAGGGACATCTGATGATTCGGTTTGTTCTTGATCAAGGTACGCCATTACCTCTTACTTGGCTTATTATACAATATGCTTGTGTTATATGTGTAGTAAAATACTTGGCATATGATATTGGATGAAATGATTGTCCTTGCATGATATGTTGCTTGATTTTCTATACTTATGGATATGAACACATGAAACATAAAATATCTGATCCATCATATGATAGCACTAAACTCTTTGGTAGTACAGTGCATTGACAAACATCAAAGCCCTAGGGGCAGATGTAACATCAAAGCCCTAGGGGCAGATGTACGATTTATATAATAAGGCCTAAAGACATCAAAGCCCTAGGGGGAGATGCACGAGATATATGATGGAAATAGCTTAAAATATGTGTTCTCTTTTGCTAATGAATATCTTTGTTCAAGTATATGCTTTTCTTATATTCTTCTATTACTTCCAAGTATATTAGTTTTATCTTATTGCCAAGATATGATGAGAGGTATATAAAAGACACGTAGGTGTACTCAGTACAATATTCTTGAAATATTGTGCTAACGTGTACCGCATGTAATCTTTTGTTTAGGCTTTGGTTATGATCTTGAATATCCAGGATAGCGAGAGTTGTATGGCGAGCTGATGTACAGGTGGACCTATTGTCTTAAGATCCTGTTGTTTAGTAGTAGTACATGTATATGTTATAGTTTGCTGTTCAATATGTAATATCAAATGTTGTAACAATTCATGTTGTAATTATATGTTGAATGGTGAACATGTGTGTATGGTTTTATTATTGTTTATGTACATGTGCTACTGATGTATGTTCCTTCTAACTCCCTTGAATTTCTTCTTCTTAGCCTAGTGTGGGATGTTTAAATTGGGATTCTTGCTGAGGTGAGGGTTTCAATTTGGACGTTGCACATCGGATTAAGTTTTAGAAAATCTGGAGATGTCACAGGTGGTATCAGAGCATGAACAATAGTAAAGCCTGACATTTTCTCATTATGCAACTTGAAACTAAAGAACCTTGAACTTAATAATCTTTTAGGGTTAGATTAGTCATCTTTTAGAGACTAGATCTGACCTAGCCTCTAGGTTAGCACCTAGATGTCTGAGAACTAGGTCTAGACTGGTGCTTGTTGAGTCGCAAGTCTTTAGATGTCGTTCTTTCCTTGCAATGCATCGGTATGGGACGTTGCACTATTTGGAAATGACTTGCATCAAGGGAAGAGAAACCCTAGACATATGGTGCTCGTTGTCTAGAGTAGCTACACTAGTCTACACCATGTTCTCACCTTTTCACTAGTTTTCATGACACTATACTCTCTACTATGTGTGGGACACTCGTTTCTAGATTTGGTTTTTGATTCCAAATGAATCGAACCTCGATAGTTTTCTCTGACGCTTGTTTTATCGGAGAAAAACTATATAATATTTTATTATGTATATGTATTACAAAAATGTGTCCCCACACATGTACGAGTAGGAGGTGATCATGCAACCTAAGTGAGAAGTGAATGACATCAGTCTAGAAGAGAGAGTAGTTCTAGATTAGATGTCTAGAGCCTTGTTGGAATATATGATAGATGGAATAGATGAAATAAGCTATGATTTAAGTCTTACATAGATGGCATAAGATGGTAATGATGATCTATGTTTGTCTTCGAGGACTTAAGTTCAATTTTGAGGATTTGAAATAAGTTTTAATGATGCAGGTATGAGTTCTTTTATGATATGAGATAAGTTAAGTTAAGACAAGGTTGTGAGTCAGCATGAGCCTCAATCTCATTTACAAAGGAGGACCTCTAGTGTTAGGACCAGTTTCGGGGTTAACTCCAGAGAGTGTGAGACCCATTGGGAGAAGGTTAGAGAACCTAAACTCCAAGATATGAGAAATATGTGATATGATATGTCCTAAACTAGACTACTCCTGAGTGATTGAGTTGAGTTACTTTATGCATGATTCCTATAGTTTTGTTAAACCCTAGATGTCCTTGGGAGGACCAAACCCTAGAGACAGAGAGAGGTTGGTTATGTGTGCATATGCGAATAAGAATGTGAGAACCTACCATCTGGGTGAGGGAGAGAGAGTCCCAAGACCCTGGAGGAGGTAAATGATGTTAGTATGTTGAGAAGCCTCATGCTCGAGTTGGTGGTTTCCCACATAGGAATCTAGTGGTGTATATAAGAGAGTTTTGAGCAAGCATATTTCATGGGTAGAGACCTGTGAATAGAATGTTGTAGCAAGTTTTGGGTTGTGCTAATGTGGCTAGAGCTTGTAAGGCTAACACGAGTGCCAATGAGGTAATCCGAGAACCCTAGACCGAGAGGAAAGATAAAGCATGTGCATATGAGATACCCATTGAGTTGAGTTAGCTCAGAGAGACTAGGCAAGACTTTATCCTCATGATGTAGGCCAAGAGAACCTTAGTTGGACTAGATAAAGTTTTGATATATGTTAAATAAGCCACTGGTATATGTTGTTTAACCATGGTAAAATATATGTAAGATCTCGAGATGTGATATATAGATATGATATGATGGAAACCTAGAAATGGTTTAAAGGATATGAGAGTATAAGTGGTTAACCATATACATGAATAATGATGATAATGTGAAATTGTTGGTTAATCTTGTGATGAAATCACTAATAAATGTATCAATTTGTTATGAGCAATGAAATAGTATCATATGAATGAAATATGTACATGAGATGTTAATCTCAGTGCTTAATAAAGATGAAAAATATAGTTTGACAACTAGCACAACATAATGTTGATGACACCATGATGTAAGGGTTAACGTTAGTAACTCCTTTTTGAACATGGTAATATGATGTGGGAACCCTAATGCATGGCTAAAGATAAGGAAGAAAATCTAACATATGAGATATTTCATGACATAAACTAAGTTTCTAAACCTTGAGTTTAACCTTGAATGGAGTGTTTATGCACCAAGATGGTTGTAAAATCCCCTAATAGTGCTTTGGATACATGGTTCTAGGTAACCTTTACGGAAATGTTACACATAGGACAGTGCCTACATGTGGATGACGATAAGATAAGGTTTCCCCTGGAAGTACAAGTATGGTTTACTTTCAAGGATGAAAATTTCTTTCAAGATGTATATGATGCGAAAGACTGGATTTTCTGACTTAATTTCGAGGACAAAATTTCTTTTAAGGTGTGTAGGATGTTATGGAGTGAAATTATGGAATCTCTAAATATTTAATAAGACAAGTGAATCATGTATGTTTGGCTTACTTTGATATTTGTAAGTGTTTCGTGAAGTTTGAGGTTGATCTCAAGATTAATATCCCAAAGTTTATGTCATTTTGAGGTATTTAATTGACAAGTCAAATAGTTGATTTTTGGCACCAAATTTTAGTATGATGTAGTTTGAGTGATAATTAAGCTATGGTTAAATTTAGTTGCATTTGTATATTCCTAGAAGGGGATATATAGGGTTAAATATGGTGAAATAATTGGTATTTTGATGGTATATTGACTAAGAATAAATATATGAGTTAACCTAAGTTTTGGGTGACATGCTTGTCACACGCACCTTAGCAACCAAGGTGCCCACGGATTGGCATGGTGAGGGATCTGTTCCTGACCTTTGGATGCATCAGACGGTTGTGAAGACTGTCTCCTTCATTGCAGTTACAGTCAGCCTTAGAGCAACAAGTTCCCACGATGCCCAACACCCTCATCGTGGGGTGAGAGGGAGGTCTTAGTAAGCAGTTGTTTTCGGCTCGCCCAGATGAGCACTAGGATTCCTCACTTGTGATTAGTGAGGAAGCGTCGACAAAGAACTGACTTCAGCCCCCTTCCCGTCTCCATTCCAGCGCATAGAGCAGAAAGAGGAGAAGACCTGCAGATGTTCGTAACCATAGTTGGATGTTCTCATATGCTTAGTAGACATCTACATATTCTATTCCAAGCACCGATCTTGAGCTTGGTTTCTGGTTAGATATCCCTTGTGCTTCGTTGCAGCAATAGCACCCAATCCTGGCAAGCTCCTCAAGTCTGCAAGGAGGAGACGCCATCAACAAGGCCAGCAGGTAGCAGCCAACCCCTCCAAGTAACCAGGTGGAGGTACCAATGTCAGCCACCAGATCGGTAGTGTTTGGATAGACCTGAAGACCTAGAGGGGGGACGGTTCCGCATTAGAGAAGAGCCCAACGGCAGTGCCCCCGCAAGGCTCAAGGTAGGCGGAGTGAGAAAGGAAAGTTGGCAGACTTTTGCTAGCCGGAGCTCATAGCGACGATGGTAGCACTGGAGCAGAGGAGCACAGGCTCCTGCGGGCGGCGTGCGGCACCCAGAGCAGACCCAACCACGATGAAGGCGACCAGAAGTGTGGCTCGCACTGGAGTAGGCAAGAAGTAGAGGAGGTAAGAATCTGCAGTGACCCCTCGTCAGAATCTACCTAGACCGGCGGCGCTCAACTAGATCAATGGAAGGTATTGGTCATGGTGGATCCTGCGAATCCATAGGCGGAAGCACACCGATGAAGAGGGCCTAATGGAAGTTGCTTCCCTCATTGGGGTTCCCATCCACGCCAGCGACCTGGATCGGGAAGGCGTCGGGCCTGGTTCTGGTCGTCTCACCTCCAAGGAACATAGAGGTAGGGTGATCGAAGCCTCTGCGATCGGCGGTGGTCTTAGGAGCTACTTTAGAGCACCTTTGCTCCATCGATCGCATGCCAGAGGAGAGCCCAGGCGGCCGGATCAGAGTCCCGCTTGGGACTGATCGCGTGAGAGAACGAAATGAAGGGAAGAAGGAACCGGGTCTGATAGCAGTGAATTGATCAATCCCAGACCAGACCGGCCAGAAATTGTTTGTGAACCAGCCAGCCCAAGGCAAGCCAGGGAAAGAATCGGCCGCAATAGGCAAAGGATGCGCCAACCCTAGTGGCCACGTGGTGCGCTGTGATTGGTCCACGAAGGTAATTATTTCGATAAATCATAGATCTTGTTTAATTCGTAGAAGTTAGCTCGTTTATCAGAATAATGCAAATAAGGTACCATTTTTCTCAGAAAATTGTGTAGAACACAATGGAAACATAATATCAGGCTTTTGACGATCTAATATCAGAGTAATAATGTAAGAGGTGTAATGCTTGTATAATGGATAATAAATATCAAGTGATGTTCTAAAATTATGAGAAAATGTCAGTAAGTCCATTATCATATATACATTGCATATGATATCAGATATGGTCATGTTATGACTTGAAATCATGTAATTTTCTCAATATGACTAATTAGGGCTAATAACCCTAAATAAAATGTATTAAATACATGCATGCTCAAGAATTGATGAAATTTACAGAGTAAGCTCATATCCATATTTGGAACCTCAGATTTAATGTTGAGATCATGATGATGCATATAAATTCAGGTTATATGAAGTTGACCTTTAATACATGGTTTAAAACCCTAATCTAGGTTAATGATGTAACCTAGGGTTAATTAATCTGTACAAAAATGCTATGGAAGATAATGATCAGATTCTGTATCTTAATCTATAATATAAGATCAGTAACCTAATTACAAGATGATAAGACAAGTAATAAAGTACATATACTAAGGAGATAAGTGAAACCCTAATATGAGCACGATTAGGGTTAAGATGAGATATAATACGATGAGAACCTGATGATAGTATATGGTCTTGTCTTGATCAGGTTTAACCAAAGATATAGTTGACATGAGGGACATCTGATGATTAGGTTTGTTCTTGATCAAGGTACGCCATTACCTCTTACTTGGCTTATTATACAATATGCTTGTGTTATATGTGTAGTAAAATACTTGGCATATGATATTGGATGAAATGATTGTCCTTGCATGATATGTTGCTTGATTTTCTGTACTTATGGATATGAACACATGAAACACAAAATATCTGATCCATCATATGATAGCACTAAACTCTTTGGTAGTACAGTGCATTGACAAACATCAAAGCCCTAGGGGCATATGTACGATTTATATGACAAGGCCTAAAGACATCAAAGCCCTAGGGGGAGATGCACGAGATATATGATGGAAATAGCTTAAAATATGTGTTCTCTTTTTCTAATGAATATCTTTGTTCAAGTATATGATTTTCTTATATTCTTCTGTTACTGCCAAGTATATTAGTTTTATCTTATTGCCAAGATATGATGAGAGGTATATAAAAGACACGTAGGCGTACTCAGTACAATATTCTTGAAATATTGTGTTGACGTGCACCGCATGTAATCTTTTGTTTAGGCTTTGGTTATGATCTTGAAGATCCAGGATAGCGAGAGTTGTATGGCGAGCTGATGTACAGGTGGACCTGTTGTCTTAAGATCATGTTGTTTAGTAGTAGTACATGTATATGTTATAGTTTGTTGTTCAATATGTAATATCAAATGTTGTAACAATTCATGTTGTAATTATATGTTGAATGGTGAACATGTGTGTATGGTTTTATTATTGTTCATGTACATGTGCTACTGATGTATGTTCCTTCTGAATCCCTTGAGTTTCTTCTTCTTAGCCTAGTGTGGGATGTTTAACTTGGGATTCTCGCTGAGGTGAGGGTTTCAATTTAGACGTCGCACATCGGATTAAGTTTTAGAAAATCTGGAGACGTCACACCTTTTGCCTTATCTTTTGTACTGATTTCTTGAATTATAATGTGGTAAGGGAAATATATTGTTGTACATGTTCTTCATGTTCCTTCTAAAAGCATAATATTTCATATTGCTTAGTGGTAATTGCCCAATTTTCTTAATTTATATTATTAGTTTAATACATATCGTTGATATGAATCTGATTATAATGTTTAATCTGCTCTTTCTAATCAACCTATTCTTATAATAGACATTGGAGGAGAGTTATATCTCTCACTGGGATGTTTGGTCTCACCCTATGGGTTTCCACATCTTTTAGGTGGTCATGCACGAAGAGGTAGATATCATTCTATTGAGGCTCAGCACCAAGAGGAGAAGTAGTTGTTGAAAGGTTGGATGTGCTTCTAGTATTTTGTAGTAGAGTCCTATGTGTCATCCCTGTACTCTCGGGTCCTTGTGGATGTTTTTGTGGTTTTTATATCGATATGAGGTTTTTGTCCATGTGCTATTGTTGTACAGATACAACATGTATGTATATGAATAGGTTACCATATGTAATAGGTTGTGACCAACGAGCTAGTGAACAATATCAGGTAATAATCTTTTGGCATGAGATGTAATACTAATAGATTTTGTTGATTTAAATGCAATATCTTTCAACTTGAGGTGGATACGTGTTATAGTTATAATTTTACCCTATTTTATGGTAATCTGGATGTTAGTGATAATTTCACACTTTGTTTTGAGTAATCTCATTGTGTGGTATGTCGGGTGTCACAAGATTGATCAAATACCAACGATGGATTTTAGTGAGATATTTTCTCTTATTGTAAAGATGAATTCTATTGGATTGGTTTTAGACTTGGTTGATAGGCTAGATTTGGAGATTAACAAGATGAATATGAATACAAAGTTTCTTCACAATGACCTAGCAGAGGAGATATACATCGCACGGACAAAAGGACTCTAGGTCCAGGTGAAAGAGCACTTATATTGTAGACTGAAGAAGAGTTTGTATGTTCAAAAATAGTGTCCTAGGAAGTGACAACAAGTTTAATTCCTTCATGTAGAGTCACAAAGACTAGAAAACAAGTGCAACTCCATGTGTCTAGATTAGGATGTTTCCCAATGACAAGTTTGTTATTGTTCTACTCTATGTGGATGACATTTTTATAGTGGGGAAGGATGTCACTAACATCATAAAATTGAAGATATAGCTTTGTAAACCCTTCAAGATAAAGTATTTGGGACCAAGATAGTATGTTCTAGGGATGCAAATCATGTGTGATAGAAAGCAATGCATGTTTTGATTGTCACAATAGAGCTTTGCTAAATGGATTTTTAACTGATTCAACATGAGTCAATCCAAAGTTGTATGTATCCCACTATGAGGCCATTTCTAGATAATTAATAATTCATGTACATGTATTGATGAGGAGAAGAACGAGATTTGACAACCTCAATTCATGTACACTTTCCAAGTTGACATTCCCTAGATATGTGTGCACTCATATCTATAAGATGACAAGAGGGAAAATGTAAAGGATTGTGATTGTCATCTAAAGTTATAAAAAATCCATATCATTGTTCACAACATCACATTGATGGCCTCACAAATCATCATTCATAATGGTAAAAGTCATAAAACATTATTCAAGAATAGAAAGACCAGTTCTATGGAATAAAAATTACATAGGATATAGAGAATCCTACACATCATCTAGAAGAAAGAAACAACTATCTAACAAAAATAAAGATGAGAAACAACCATCTATCTTGCTATCCTCCAATACTTTATCTATCATCTTTAGGTACATTGAGTGCTTTACTTGTTCCTTGAACCTAGCAAATACGAAAAACAAACGATCAACATAATGTTGGTATGTGGTTGAAAAATACTATACTATGCTAGAATGTTTAAAAATACTTGAAAAAGAATATATAAAAAGAAAACATTATTTAAGTTCAAAAATCAGGTAAACCCAAATTATTAATCACATTTCAATGGACATGTATTACTATGGTGGACTTATCACATTCAACACTTATTTTAATGGGCCCTATCCCCACGTACCTTGTACAATTAGGGATCTCCCCGCATACCTTGTACCATTAGGGAGTTGCTAGTCAACATTAATACTTTCCCTCTCTAATAGGGTGTGATAAATTGGTTTTTTCTCTTTCCTTTATTACATTAGTTCTTTTACATTAATATAATTCAAAACCTTAATTCTCCTAAAGATAATTTGACCACTCAAAGATTTGGAATCTCGAGCCTAAACTTTAATAACATGTGGGGTATGTAATGGTGAAGCTATGATCCAAATTTCATGTCATTTGGACATTCCTAGCTCCCTCTATGATTTTCACAAGATTTGAATATGGTTTGATCTAATATATGTCACGATATCATCTTTTAACCTAAGTTTCCAATTTTTTTTTATCTTTGGTCATATGGCACTGAGGTCAGTGATCTGCAGACCCTCCCTCATGAGCAATCTAGACCATCAGATGGTGCATCCATGGATCTAGGGCGGATCGGACGGCCACCCGATCATCCCCTAGCTTCGATCACCCCACAAGAATGTGGCTACAGCCACCCACACAAAGGCAACCCACTCCTCGCCACTTTGTGCCACCTCATGCAAAACCAACTGAGGAAAACGCCTCCCCTTGTCTCCACGAACCGGCCAAGTACTCACACGACCCTCGAAATTGCCCTCCACGACCTCACTGGTGCGAGCTCTCTCCAACTGCAAACCAGCCTAATTGGGCGTTCTCCTCTCTCCCAATCTCCATTCTATTTAAGCACACCACACTTCTCAACCTCCCTTTGATGCCTTTCTACCCTCAATTTACCTGGAACGAGCACCCCTTGCCCCCAAGCTCTGGCTTTTCACTTCACCACTGCTCGCCGCCGTCGAGCTACTAGGTGGGCTGCACCCTGCCTCCTCATCCACCATTGACTGCTGCCCAAGCTCCGTAGCACTCACTTCCACCCTAACGACACCTTAATGCCAAGCCTGATCGCCTGCTGCTCCCCCTCCAATCTTCCTCCATTGCGAGCTATGTAGCTCGCTGGTCTACTAGTCAACCCATTGTTTGGAGGGAGACACGTCCCAGAAGCTAGACGTCCTGCTACGTTGAACCTCCACAAAGATTGTCCCACCTTCACCCGCATGCAAGAGATCCTCCTTCACTGGTATGAGCTCACTGGAGTTCACCTCCCCTACCTGATATGAGCATTGAGCAAGGAGAAGTGAGGGACCTGCCAGGCTAAGTTAGACCAACCACTCAAGCCCAAGTGCAGCTGACAAGGATCCAAGTGGACGAATCCCTACCCACCAAGTAAGCAGCCTAATTATCCACATCATAATCTCTAATCTTTTCTAAAATATGCGTGCGAGATCTCAGCTATTGGATCTGATCATCCAGCAGTCCACACTTTTTCTAAAATCGTTTTATTCACTCAAAATTCAGTAAATAGACTAATTTTGGGAAATTCATTATAAATAGTAGGAATGTCAGAAACATACATATAAGAAGTCCATGTTGCTCAGAAAAATGTGAGGATAACGAATGTGACATGTATTGACCCTAAACTGACTCAAATAAATGATCTTGCACAAATATGTTTATATCTTGTTTAATTAGTTAGAAAATACTTGATCCTAATTAAATTACCAAAAACCTGTGATCATCATATTTTTTCATCTAGGTAATTATGGAATGATCAGATCCAATTATTATAACTCAATTATCAATAAAACCTAATTATCACTCTTTTCCCTATTTTGATCTACCAAAATGTGCATAATTAGTCAATATGATCTATAGACCATGATTTTGACCTTATAACTATACCCTGATGTGACATTACTAATCTTGAACACAATTCCATACTCTAAGACTCGTACTCAACTCTCATGACTCCAACACTATAAAAGGGCCTTTTATATATACATGTATATATATACATATATATATACATATATATATATATATTCTTTAGAAAAATGGTGATTTGAACAATATAACTAATTAGTACCAAATCCCTTATAATTTTAGGAAATCAAAGGTATCAGTGAGGAGCATCTTTGGACTCCCCACTTCTAATTAGAAGGTACGCCATCACCTCTTGTTGGCTTACTATATTTAATGCTTGAGAACTATGAGTAGTAGAACACTTGGCATAAGATATTAAATGAAATGAATGTAACTTGTATGATGCTTGAATAAATTGCTATATGTATGTTTTGATGCTTTTTTTGAATTTCTATATGTATACTTTGAACACCCACAAATATAATATAGATGTTCCATCATAAGATAGCTCATAAACTACTTGGTGGTAGAGCACATGCATAATGATCACAAACTACTTAGTGGTAGATCATGTGATGTTTGTATAATGATCACAAACTCCTTGGGATTAGATCATAAGGCCTGAAGACATCAAAGCCTTGGTGACAGATGCACAAGATGTATGATGTAAAATATGCTTAAAAGATATGTTCACATTTGATAATAAACTCTTGCTTTGTATTGATATATTGCTTATTACTGCCAAGTTTACTTTTATCTTTATTGCCAAGTATGAAAAGAGGTAAATTAAATGACACATAGGCATACTCAGTACAATATATTTATATATTGTGCTGACATGTACCACATGCAAATGTTTTATAGGTATCTTCTGCTTGTGATGCTTATGATGAAAGGAGGATGATATTTCTACTCCATATGATGGCTGACAAAAACCAGATCTATCATGGGGATGCTAAAGCTAAATGGGACTCTGAGATTATGTTCTTTTTCTACTGTTATTAGTTTCTCATGTATTAAGTTTTCTTCTGTAGAACTCCTATGCCTTTGGGCCCCTATGTAATGAACAATTTGGTTTATGTATGGAAGCTATTTATTTGGTGCATTTATATATTCATGTGTTTGATCCACTCAGGGACGGGCAACATTAACTCTATTGTACACCTTATGTTGGCGCCTGAGGTATAGAGTGGAGTTTGGCTATTAACCCATGACAGATGGTATCAAAGTAGGCACATGAATCAATATAGGTGTAACAAATAATTCGTAACCTTTCTTAGACCTGAGGTAACCCACATTTAGCAGTAAATTGCTGAGTTGTCTAGAAGGGTACCTTGCATAAGGTTCTGACATAATCACCCTCCCCATCCATTTTCATGGTGCGAGGGTTCCTGTCGTAAGCTATCTGCCTGGATAACACAATTATTGTTAAAGTGGACACCCTTACCTTAGAAAAATATTTCCTCTCATCTTTTCTCAATTATGGACTACCCCCCAACCACCTATTTAGTGAATGATACAGACTAGGCTTCTCATCTACTTTCTCTCTCATGACCATGATCAATGACATACTCTCTCTATTATGTGGGTAGATTTGGAGAAATGGGAACAACTAAAAGACATAAAAAATTGGAAAAATATATATACCATGATTGCTAAATCTTTGTTTCTTGCTTTATGATCTATCTCAGATAAATCTCTAAACTATATTTTATACAAACTTGTAGATTCCTATAAAAGCTAGGTCTAAGAGAGAAAGATCTAATGATGGATCTGGTGATGAATCTCAATCAAACCCTAGTAAGACCATGGTTGTAGGCAATTGGGAAGAACAAAAGAAGGTGATGTTGGAATGTATGCATGCCCTTACCCAAGAAAGAACATTAGGGAAGAACAAAACACCAAGCTTGGGATACCTAGGTTTAACTAATGCATCCTTCACCAAGGGCAAGGAGAAGGAGAATGATAAGAAGAAGCCTAACAGCCATGGCATGAGAAGAGGAGGAGGAAATCATCATAGGGGTCAATCAAATCGAGGAGGACCAAACTGGGAAGGTCGAGGCCGAGGTGCACCACACCTAGGGAAGTCATTGGGTTCTAATAGGTGCAAAAACTGTGGAAGCACACATACAGGGAGATGCAAGTTCGAAAAACCAGTGTGTTACTACTGCAAGAATGAGGGGCATATGAGGTACAATTGCCCAAATCTAGTCCAGGGAGCACCTCAGAACTACCCTACCCCATTACCTTAGCCTGTAGCTCCATCTGCTCAGCCATCTATCCCTATAGCTCAGGCTCAGCCAGAATATCATTAGGGTTGAGTCTTTGCAATTGATGCAGAGGAAGCTAAGGCCAATGACAACTGTCTGATTGAAGGTAATAATGTTAATAATTCTTTATTATGATAAATTGTTGAAAACCATGATCTCATACAAAAATCATAATGAAGGTATGATATGTCTCCAAGATCACCCTGTTGTGGCCCTATTCAATTCAAGATTAACACATACCTTCAAATCTAGAAATCTTGCTTCCATGATAAAGCTAGAGATTAATGATCTAGGTTATATCTTGGATGTGACAACTCCCAGTGGAAAAATTTATACTTCTCTTCAGAAAACCAAAACCTTGCATTTTTCTTTTGGTGGTAATAAATTTAAATCTGCTTTCATTATTCTTGATATGGAAGATTTGATATAATTTTGGGGATGGATTGGCTCTTTTCCAACTTTGCTATGCTTGATTGTCGAGGCAAGAAAGTAGTCTTTTGTGCACCCAATTCTAAAACTTTGATAATTTCTGGGAGAAAAGAAAGAAACTGAAATATTATTATTTCTTCTCTTAAAGTTGAAACTTTGTTAGACAAAGGATGTAGAGCCTATCTTTTTGTTGTATCCGTGCCTGATGCTAAGTTGAGACATTTAGAGAGCTTGGATGTGGTGAGAGATTACTGTGACATTTTTTTAAGGAGCTTCCAGGGATGCCTCTAGTTCGTGAGATGGAGTTCTCAATTGAGTTAGCACTGGGCACCGCACCAGTCTCTAAGGCACCTTATAGGATGTTACCTTCCGAGCTTGTAGAGCTCAAGAAACAATTAGAGGAACTTCTTGATAAAGGCTTCATCCGTCCTAGTACTTCTCCTTGGGGTGCTCCTGTCCTTTTTGTTAAAAAGAAAGATGGGTCAATGCGAATGTGTATTGATTATCGCATGATCAACCAAGCCACCATTAAAAATAAATATCCCCTCCCAAGATTTGATGACGTGTTTGACCAGCTTCGTACTACCACTATGTTCTCCAAGATTGACCTTAGATCAGGTTATCATCAATTATGAGTAAAAGATTGTGATATTCCAAAGACAACTTTCAGAACTAGATATGGATATTATGAATTTGTGGTGATGTCGTTTGGCTTGACTAATGCTCATGGAGTATTTATGAATCTGATTAATACTTTCTTCCAGCCATTTCTTGACAACTTTGTTGTGGTCTTCATTGATGATATTCTTATATATTCAAATTCGGTTGATCAACATCATGAACACCTCCAAAAATTCCTTGATGTTTTGAGAGCCCAGAAATTGTATGCTAAATTAACTAAATGTGAGTTTTGGATTGACCAAGTCATGTTTCTTAGCCATGTCATTTCGGGTGGGAAAATTTATGTTGACCCTACCAAAGTTCTAGTTGTCCTTGATTGGAAAGCCCCTACCAATGCTTCTTAAATTCATATCTACCATGGTCTAAGAGGCGATTACTGTCGTTTCATCCTTAATTTCAGCAAAATATCCCTACCCATGACTAAACATACCAGAAAAGATGCCAATTTTTTTTTGGACTCCTGAGTGTGAAGCTAGTTTCCAAGAATTGAAATCTCTCGTGACTTCTGCTCCTATTTTGACCTTACCTTCTCCTAATGATGGCTTTGTAATATTTTCTTATGCTTATAAAATGGCTTTGGGTTGTGTCCTCATGCAAGATGGTAAAATTGTTGCCTATACCTCTAGACAATTGAAACCTAATGAGGTCAATTATCCAACTCATGATTTGGAATTAGCTTCCATTGTCTATGCTCTCAAAATCTGGAGACATTATCCATATGGTGCTACTTTTGATATATTCACAGACCACAAAAGTCTCAAATACCTCTTCACTCAGAAGGAACTCAATCTTCAACAGAGGAGATGGTTGGAGTATCTAAAAGATTATGATTTCACAATTACATATCATCCAAGAAAGGCCAATGTTGTAGCTGATGCTCTTAGTCGTAACAAGTCGATTTGTGCATCAGTGTGTCTGGATCCTTCATCTTTTGGGTCATCTCAAACAGAATCTAGCTCTATTATTATGGAAAATATCAATATTATTCCTGGTCTTCTTTCTAAACTCCCGATATCTCAACAGAACAGCCCTAGCTTGGAGGAGATGACAACTCTTGTGACTAAGCCCCAGACACATCTATCTGTTGGTATGGACGGTGGACTGAGGTACAAGCATATGATGTGGGTACCTGAAGAGTCAGAGATTAAGAAGCGTATTTTGTAAAAGGCACATGGGTCTAAGTATTCCATACATCCTAGATCATCTAATATGTATAAGGATTTGTAGAGACACTTTTGGTGGAGAGGTATGAAGAATGATATAGCATAATTTATCTCTAAGTGTCTCACTTGCCAGCAGATTAAGGCCGAGCACCAACGTCCCAGTGGTCTATTTCAACCCTTACCAATTCTTGAATGGAAATGGCAAAATATCACCATGGATTTTGTGGTGGGACTTCCCTGGACCAGGAAGGGTTATGATGTGGTTTGGGTCATAGTAGACTGGTTGACCAAGTATGCACATTTCTTACCTATGTGGACTATGGCGAAGGTTCCTGAGCTTGTTGAGTTGTATATTAAGGAGATTGTACGGCTGCATGGAGTACGAGTATCTATTGTTTCATATCGGGATCCAAAGTTCACATCACATCTATAGAAGCAGGTGCAAAATGAGTTGGGTACACAGTTAAATTTCAGCACAACATATCATCCCCAAACTGATGGCCAGTCAGAACGCACTATCCAAATCATGGAGGATCTTCTCAGAGCATGTGTCTTAGATTGGAGAGGATCTTGGGATTACTACCTTCCATTAGCAGAGTTTTCTTACAATAATAGCTACAGTCCAGTATTGCTATGCCACCCTATGAAGCTCTCTATGGTAGGCCATGTAGATCCCCTTTCCATTGGTATGAAGTTGGAGAAAGAAGGATGCTAAAGTTTGAGGAATTGCAATTTTATGCTGATAAGGTGTCCTTCATTAAGCAAAGGTTGAAATAGGCGCATGATCGTCAGAAGTCATATGCAGATGCACACAGGTCTGACAAACAATTTAATGTTGGTGACTATGTATTCTTGAAGATCAGACCCATTTGTGCCATAGCAAAGAACAAAGAGAAGCTTAGTCTGAGATATGTTGGTCCTTTTGAAGTTCTGGAGCACATTGGTGAATGTGCTTATTGGCTTGCTCTTCCTCCGTGGTACAACATGATGCACAATGTCTTTCATGTGTCCAATCTGAAGCAGTATGTGAAGGATGATAGTCATGTGCTGAATCACAAGCCTCTTGACTTGCGGTAGAATCTCTCTTATCCATAAAAACCTATAAAGATTCTCGACTCCAGGGTCAAAGAGCTCAGGAACAAGCAAATCCAGATGGTGAAGGTACAGTGGAACCACCATGGTACAGAATATGCAACCTGGAAATTATGAATAGATATGGAGCAACATTTTCCTCACCTCTTTCATCTAGTTTAATTTTGAGCACAAAATTTATTTTAAGGTTAGTAGGATGTGATAAAGTGGGTTTTTCTCTTTCCTTTATTACCTTGGTTCTTTTACTTTAATCTAAGTCAAAACCCTAATTATCCTAAAGATAATTTGACCACTCAATGATTTATAATCTCGAGCCCAAACTTTACCAACACGTGGGGTATGCTATGGTGAAGCTATGGTCCAAATTTCATGTCATTTGGGCATTCCTATCTCCCTCTATGATTTTCACAAGATTTGACTAAGGTTTGATCTAATATATGTCACGATATCATCTTTTAACCTAAGTTTCGATTTTTTTTTATCTTAGGTCACGCAGAGCTGACATCAGCGATCCATAGATCCTCCCTCATGAGCTATCTGGACCGTCGGATGGTGCGTCCATGGATCTAAGGTAGATCGGACGGCCACCCGATCGTCTGCTACCTCTGATCACTCTACGAGAATGTGGCTACAGCCACCCGCACAATGGCGACCCACTCCTCGCCACTCTTCACCACCTCACATGAAACTGACCAAGGCAAACGCCTCCCCTCATCTCCACGAACCGGCCAAGTACTCACACGACCCTCAACATTTCCCTCCACTACCTCGTCAGTGCGAGCTCTCTCCAACTGCAAACTAGCCCAATTGGGCAATCTCTTGTCTCCCACTCTCCATTCTATTCAAGCTCACCACATCTCTCCTCGACTTCCCTTTGATGCCTTTCTACCCTCAATTTACCTGGAATAAGCACCCCTCGTCCCTGATCTCTGGCTTTCCACTTTAGCACTGCCCGCCGCCATCGAGCTATTGGGCAGGCTGCTCCCGACCTCCTCATCCACCATTGACCGCTCCCCGAGCTCCGCATCACTCCCTTCCACACTAACAGTGCCTCAATGCCAAGTTGGATCATCTACTGCTCCCCCTCCAATCTTCCTCCACCGCAAGTTGTGCATCTTGCCGATCTCCTAGTCGACCTATCATCTGGGAGGGAGCCACGACCCAGAAGCTAGTCCTCCAACTGCGTTCGACCTCCATGAAGATCGTCTTGCCTTCGGTCGCACGCAAGAGATCCTCCTCCACTGGCACGATCTCGTCAGAGTTCACCTCCCCTGCATGCTGTGAGCATTGAGCAAGGAGAAGAGAGGGACCCGCCTGGGTGAGTTGGACCAACCACTCAAGCCCACGTGGAGCTGACTAGGATCTAAGTGGATGAATCACAACCCACCAAGTAAGCAGCCTAATTATCCACATCATAATCTCTAATCTTTTCTAAAATATGCACACAAGATCTCAGCCATTGGATCTGATCATCCAATGGTCCACACTTTTTCTAAAATCGTTTTATTCACTCGAAATTCAGTAAAAAGACTAATTTTGGGAAATTCGTTCTAAATAGTAGGAATGTCAGAAAAATACATATGAGTAATCCATCTTGCTCAGAAAAATGTGAGGATCACAAATCTGACATCTATTGACCCTAAATCTGACTGAATAAAGGATATTTCCGAAATATGTTTATATCTTGTTTAATTAGTTAGAAAATATGAGATCCTAATTAAATCACCAAAAACATGTAATCATCATCTTTTTGCATCCAGGTAATTATGGAATGATCAGATCCAATTATTGTGACTGAATTATCAATAAAATCTAATCACTACTACATTTTTGGCCAATAACGTCGCTTCCCTTAGCGTCATTTTTATTAGAATAACTGACCCAATAGACTATTGCATCGGTTTTATCATAAAAACCGACGTCACAGGTTTCCTGCAGCAAAAACTTGTGCGATTTTGGCTTCACGCCTAGATCTATAGGGTTGGTTTTTTCAAAAAACTGATGCTATAAGGTCAACAAAAAGTGCGGGCACCGCTTTGGACCTATTGGGTCAGTTTTCTAAAAATAACCGACCTTGTAGCACCACTCTATAAAGTTAGTTTTTTAGATTATCCGACGCTATAGAGGACCCTAGAAAACATGGGCACTGCTTTACATCTAGTGTCGATTTACATTGATAACTGACGCTATAGAGGACCCTATAGCGTCAGTTATCAGTGTAAACCAACACTAGAGGTAAATTAGGTGTCCACTTACTAACTTATTAGAACCATACTTCATCCACTTTCATTCATCCATCATGTGAAGCAAGCTTCCACTGCCATAAGGGAGAGTAGAGAAGGTCCAAATGTGCATGAAGCAAGTTGTCACTGCCATAAGGGAGAGTAGAGAAGGTCCAAACACATTCGAATGCAGAGGTCCAAAGAGAAGAGAAGGCCTCGCCTCTGCCACTGTCACCGGAACGCAAGGTAAGCATCCCACTCCCGCTCAATTTGTTGCTCGTCTTGCTCATGCTTGTTGAGCTACACCACGGCGGTGAACGTCACGGCCGCGATGATGAGGAGGGCTATGATGGATGTGGCGGCGATGATGATCCATTTACTTTGCCTCTACTGCTTCTCGGCCATGTGCCCGGTAGTGGAAAAGAGCCAGGGAGAGCAGTGGGATGGAAGAGGGCAGAGTGGGAGAAAAGGGAGGTAGTAGCATAAGGTCAAGGTGGTGAATAACATGAATGAACAGAGGGATGGCCGGTTTTCCATTTTCTTCTTATTGTCATCCAATTGACTAGGTAGCATGGCCGTGCTGGGAAGCACGATCGTGGTGATGGCACGGCTGTGCTGGGTAGAACGGCCGTGTTGGGTAGCACGGCCATGGTGGATGAGTTGCTGAAACTTCAAGCTTTGTCAATCTTGAATTTGTTAATTTTCCTGCTCCTCTAAAATTGATGTATATTGACCCCTAATTAATACATTATAACATAATTGAATCATCCATTTGTGTTGTTGCAGGTGCTATTGACTTGTATATATTTTTTCTTCAGCCTTCAAGTGAGATATAAAAATCAACATTTTGTGCCATTTTATTTGACTAATGTGCCATTTTGTTTGACTAGTAAATCAACCAATAATAAAAATATGTATTCTTTCGTATCTACATTTTGTTATCAATCACATATGTAATCATTATATACATTCCAGAAATATGAGGGTAGACATTTTGTAGTCTCAGATTGACACTTTAGGGTTTATAGATGAGATCATCGATTCATGATGTTTAAATTTATATATAAATATGACAATAATACATTTATGCATGTATCAACTTAGAAACTCGTTCAAAATTTACTCATTAGGAGTAAATTTTGGATAGTCCCCGGTCTGAGACTATTTTTGGACATTTAATCTCACTTAGGATGTAACTGTATAATGTATGTTTAGTTTTGAAGAAAATTTTAGTAGGATTTCCTCATTTGTTTTCTAGGTACATATGTGAGTGGTTATTTGCCATTTACATCGGTGTACTTGGAGAACTTAGGGGAAACGTTGCTGAAATTTTCTTCAAGACTAAACATACATCATATAGTTACTAGTGAGATTAAATATTCAAAAATGGGATAGGTGGTATACTTTAGTATAAAAGTAATTAAATTCCTATCAATAAAAACTTACAACTTATAGTATCAATATTAAATGCTTAGTTTTATAATTAATTTTAATGTGATATCGAAAATGGATCAAAGTTGGATGTCTATCAAGAATCGTTACAGTCCAGAGTTTGCTAATAGTCTTGATGAATTTATTAGATTTGCTGAGGAATATAGGAAATTACCTACAAATAGGCTATATTGTCCATGTAGAAGTTGTGGTAACAATTCGAAATTTGATACTGCTGAGGATCTTAAGAATCATGTCATATGTAATGGGATCATACAAGGTTATAATGAATGGTATTGGCATGGAGATAAATTTAATTATGGATTAGAAAATGTTGATACTAATAGTTGTGGCATAGAAGATATAGATAATGATGATAATGTCAATGATGAACCCATTCAGGATGACCTGATTCAAGATGATATGGTTGATGAGATGCTACATAGTTGTCAAGACAATGTCGTTGATCCACCTTCTTTATTTGCAAACAATGTCCATGATGATGAAAAACCATTATATAAGGGTTGTACTAAGTTCATGAGGTTGAGTGTTGTGATGCGATTATATACTCTTAAAGCTCAAAACCGGTGGAGCGATAAGAGTTTCACTTCACTATTGTCTTTGTTAAAGGAAATTCTTCTGAAAGGCAATGAGCTTCCAATTTCAACATATCATGGAAACAAATTAATGTGCCCAATGGGAATGGAGTTTAAGAAGATTCATGCATGTCCAAATGATTGTGTGTTATTTCAGAAGGACTATAGGAATTTGATAAATTATCCTAAATGTGGTGCGTCAAGGTATAAGACCACAAATTCAGCTAAGGCTAAAAATGGCACTCCTACCAAGGTGATGTTGTAACGACCCTATCTCCCGGTAACCCCCACTTAAGGGAGACTAAGAGATCAGAGCCGTTATCCAATAACTCAGATCAAAGGTTCAACAAATAATCAATAATAATTATGAAATTCTACTAACTAAATTGAAAACTTTACATACCTTTTAAAACCTTGGAAATCTTTATATCCAAGCTTGAGTCTATTCTATCTAATCCTCCTTGCACTTTATGTTTTATTTTCACAATGTGTCACTTTATTGTTTGTTCATTTTAGGGTTGTACCTAAAATGCCAACAAACAAAATGTTGGTATGCATATCGAAATATGCTGGTATGTGGGGACAACCAAAACTTTGCACATAAGGATAACAATCTACTTATCACAATCAAGTTAATTAACAAACCAATTTACGCTTTTCAGTATGACATTATCCACCACTTTTGCCCTAACCCTGGTATACCCACCTTAGGGTTTCTTTTGCCAATGACATAAGGCCACCTTCTCAATCCTGAGCTTGGTGCCTGGGGTCACCCTTCATAGTGCCCGTTAGTCATTCAATATCATAGGCCACCTTCTCATTCTCGAGCTTGGTTCTTGGGGTCACCACACAGGGTGCCCATTGGTCTACCCATCTGGGCCTGACCTTTGGCATCACCCATCAGGGTGGCATTTAGGTGCGAGAATACATACTTCTATTATTAATGTGATAATCATAGTGACTTTATGATTTGCATGTATGAACATCCAAACTAATAATTCACATTCAATGCGATTAACCATTCAGAAAATCCTCGGGAAACTAAGGTGGTTATTCATAATTAATCACATACCTGATTTTTAGATTCAACAAGCTAATAACGATTCCAAGCAAGCAAGTAATCCAAGAAGTAGTTCAACAAAATCTGTCTCTTGATAGTACTCCTCTCTTTCTCATGTCATCTAGGTAAGGTGATCTACCATAACCCATATTGCATCTTAACCTTCTTGGTCAAGGGGAGACTTACCACCATCCAAGTGGGTGAACTCCCATTCCCTCTCGGGGATTCTTTAACCTCTAAGTTAAAGCATAGGGTTACTGGTGTTCATCCTTCACCCTTGGCTTGCATGGCCACATGCTACATGCAACTCACATCAAGAAGCCAAAGTGCTACTATCACTTACTATCTTTGTAGTATCACGGTGTTTGGTGATCTTAAAACCATGATCTCTGGTATGTCATGATTCCTCAAGATCGATACCTCAGAAACCTTAAACCACTCTTATTAGGGTTTCATCACTTTCCTTTCCAAAGAAGTACATCTGAGGTTCTACAACCATCTTTTCATTATATCACAGACTAGACTGGCTAACCAAACAATCACTTACTTGATTAACCGCTATTGATACATATGCTGTTATCCAAACTTATGTCTTTTTCTCAACTTAAGGTTAGCCTAGCAACCTCAACTCCTTCTAGATTCCAGCTAAACTAGGCAGCTATATCTCAACGAGAGCATTCATTACCACTTCTTATCCTTAGGTGTTAGGTATGGTTGAGGACATACACCTCCATGTATTATACTTATCATCTCATCTCAAAGTCTAGGTTTCTCTTAATTAAGAAACCCTGAGCTCATCCCCGTGGTGATCAAACTCAACCTTGGTTAACTTGCAAATTCCGCATAGCTCTTGATAAAACATCCTCATAAGCTATCCATCGTACTTACTGGCTAAGGTTTCAACCTACTGTCATACTACTGATGTACTCTGTGTGCATGTTATCCCCTACTTGCATAAGCCCATAGGGTTTCTATAGGTTCTCTTCTAACTTCATCCAAGAAGGAGCCATCCTTCACCCTAACATGCACGACCCTTTCCAGGGTTGGGTCGCCAAAAGCACTGGGTCATCTAACCTCTCCTGGGTCATATGGCATCCCAAGGCATGTCTATCCAAACACCTGGTCTACAATGACATCTAACTCTTCATGTCATCTCTCTCTCGCGTACCTTCACTTAGGGTTAGGGTTAACATCATCTTTAGAGTATGTACCAGATCTCTGCTTTTAATGGAGGTTTGTACCTCCAAGACTACCTCTCTCTACTCATCCTCCTACCAAGGAGGTCTATCCTTAGGTCTCTCCTGAGGGCAATGACAACTCATGTCATGCGACCTAAGCATGTATCTATTCCTTTATGCTTACTCTATTAAGCTTATGTCCATGACATCTTATTTACATGCTTTTTATTAATTTTGTGGAGGATTCCTTAATCCTTGTTAACCTTACCCATACCTCAAGAGGGTGAGGAGAAGAGAGGAAACCCTAATCCTTAAGGTCCTTAATAAAAATTGAGTTGAGAAGGGATGAACAAGATGAGAGAGTCCTAAAGGTATCTTACTTCGAGTCATATTCTAAAACATCGGCCAGGTAGTCACACAATCCGGGAGTCCTCATATTTTGACTAGCAATGCGGAGGAAAATATTGCCAGCCCCCAGTCATGATCCATTTCTAGACACCTTTATCTTTCGTATAATCTACTAATAACTCCCTTAGGTTCTATGGAATTTGTAAAATTTAATAATTATTAATGATTAAGTGAGAAACCTATGCTCTGATACCAATTGTAATGACCCCGTATCCCGGTAACCCCCACTTAAGGGAGACCAAGAGATCAGAGCTGTTATCCAATAACCTGGATCAAAGGTTCAACAGATAATCAATAATAATTATGAAATTCTACTAACTAAATTGAAAACTTTGCATACCTTTTAAAACCTTGGAAATCTATCTATCCAAGCTTGAGTCTATTTATCTAATCCTCCTTGCACTTTATGCTTTATTTTCACAATGTGTCACTTTACTATTTGTTCATTTCAGGGTTGTACCTAAAACACCGACAAACAAAACGTCGGTCAGCATATCGAAATATGCTGGTATGTGGGGACAACCAAAATTTTGCACATAAGGATAACAATCTAATTATCACAATCAAGTTAATGAACAAACCAATTTATGCTTTTCAGTATGACATTCTCCACCACTTTTGTCCTAACCCTGGGAAACCCACCTTAGGGTTTCTTTTGCCAATGACTTAAGGCCACCTTCTCAATCCTGAGCTTGGTGTCTGGGGTCACCCTTCATAGTGCATGTTCGTCATTCAATATCATAGGCCACCTTCTTAGTCCCGAGTTGGCTGTCTGGGGTCACCACTCAGGGTGCCCATTGGTCTACCCATCTGGGCCTGACCTTTGGCATCATCCATCAGGGTGGAATGTAGGTGCGAGAATACATACTTCTATTATTAATGTGATAATCATAGTGACTTTATGATTTGCAAGTATGAACACCAAACTAATAATTTGCATTCAATGTGATTAACCATCTGGAAAATCCTCGGGAAACAAAGGTGGTTATTCATAATTAACCACATACCTGATTTTTAGATTCAACAAGTTAATAACAATTCCAAGAAAGCAAGTAATTCAAGAAGCAGTTCAACAAAATCTGTCTCTTGACAGTACACCTTTCTTTCTCATGTCATCTAGGTAAGGTGATCTACCATAACCCATATTGCATCTTAACCTTCTTGGTCAAGGGGAGACTTACCACCATCCATAGTGGGTGAACTCCCATTCCCTCTCGGGGATTCTTTAACCTCTAAGTCAAAGCACAGGGTTACTGGTGTTCATCCTTCACCCTTGGCTTGCATGGCCACATGCTACATGCAACTCACATCAAGCAGCCAAAGTGCTACTATCACTTACTATCATTGTAGTATCACGGTGTTTGGTGATCTTAAAACCATAATCTCCGGTATGTCATGATTCCTCAAGATCGATACCTCAGAAACCCTAAACCACTCTTATTAGGGTTTCATCACTTTCCTTTCCAAAGAAGTACATCTGAGGTTCTACAACCATCCTTTCATTATATCACGGACTAGACTGGCTAACCAAACAATCATTTACTTGATTAACCACAATTGATACATATGGGTGTTAGCCAAACTTATCTCTTTTTCTCAACTTAAGGTTAGCCTAGCAACCTCACCTCCTTCTAGCTTCCAGCTAAACTAGGCAGTTATATCTCAACCAGATCATTCATTACCACTTCTTATCCTCAGGTGTTAGGTATTGTTGAGGACATACACCTTCATGTATTATACTTATCATCTCATCTCAAAGTCTAGGTTTGTCTTAATTAAGAAACCCTGATCCCATACTCATGGTGATCAAACTCAACCTTCATTAACTTGCAAATTCCTCATAGCTCCTGATAAAACATCCTCATAAGCTATCCATCGTACTTACCGGCCAAGGTTTCAACCTATTGTTGTACTACTGACGTACTCTGGGTGCATGTTATCCCCTACTTGCATAATCCCATAGGGTTTCTATAGGTTCTCTTCTAACTTCATCCATGAAGGAGCCATATCAGAGCAAAGGTTCCTCACTTAATATCTAAAAATTATTAAATTTTACAAATTTTGTAGAATTTCATAATTATTGTTGATTATTTGTCAAACCTTTGATCCGGGTTATTAGATAATGGCTCTGATCTCTTGGTCTCCATTAAGTGGGGGTTAACGGGAGATGGGGTCATTACAGATGTGGTATCTATCGATAATACCATGATTTCAACGCTTATTTGCTAATACAAAAGATGCACAAAATTTGTCTTGGCATGGGGAGCTAAAGGTCAATGATGATGGCATCCTACGACATGCATCTGATTCACCACAATGGAAGAAAATTGATTTACTATACCCTCAATTCGGTAAAGAACCAAGAAACTTAAGACTCGGACTCTATACAGATGTAATGAATCCCTATGGTACATTAAGCAGCCCACATAACATGTGGCCTGTTATGATTGTTATATACAATCTTCCTCCTTGGTTGTGTATGAAAAATAAGTATGTCATGTTGTCAATATTGATATCAGGGCCCAAGCAACTTGTAAATGATATTGATGTTTACCTTCAACCTCTAATTGAGGACCTAATGAAACTATGGGAAGAAGGTGTTATGAAATATGATGCTTCACGTAAAGAGATCTTTAGTTTGCGTGCTATGTTGTTTTTCATGATTAGTGACTTTCTAGCTTATGGAAATTTGTCTGGATATAGCATAAAAGGATACAAAGCATGTCCTATTTGTGAGGAAAATACTGATTCAACCCGACTGAAACATGGTGGTAAAATCGTATATCTTGGTCATCGGAGATTGCTCCCACTAGTGCATCCTTATCAAAGGCAATGCAAAACCATTAATGGGTCAACTGAGGAACGATGTGCTCCTAAACCTATACCAAGAAATGTTGTATATGATAGGGTGAAACATATTGTTAATAAATTTGGAAAGAGTTCAAGTAGTCGTACTCTTGTATGTGAAAAATCTCTATACAAGAAGAGGTCAATATTCTGGGATATTCCTTATTGGAGATCTTTGGAAATTAGACACTGCATTGACATCATGCATGTTGAAAAAAAATGGTTGTGATAGTATCATTGGTATGCTATTGAACATACCAGGAAAGACTAAAGACGGGATCAAATCTAGAAAAGATTTAGAATTAATGGGTATAAGATAAGAATTATGAGTGGAGATCAGGGGTCGTCGCACATATTTACCACCAGCTTGTTACACTTTGTCAAAGTAGGAGAAAAAGACTTTTTGTGAGTTCTTGTATAATATTAAGGTTCCACAAAGATACTCTTCTAATATTCATAGATTGGTATCAAAGAAGGATCCGAAGTTGATAGGTCTCAAATCTCATGATTGTCACACCTTAATGCAACAAATTTTACTTGTGGCTATTCGATCTATATTTCCAAAGCATGTAAGGTTTGCAATCACAAGACTTTGTTTCTTCTTCAATGAAATATGCAACAAAGTGATACATCCCGATACTCTCGATAAATTACAGAAAGATGTAATTGTTAGCATGTGTCATCTTGAAATGTACTTTCCTCCTTAATTTTTTGATATCATGATTCATCTTGCTGTACAAATTACAAGGGAGGTGAAGATGTTGGGTCCAATTTTCTTACATTGGATGTATGCATTTGAATGCAACATGATTGTTTTTAAAGGTGATGTTCGGAATCGTTATCGTCTTGAAGGGAGTATTATTGAGGGTTATGTGGCTACGGAGGTGATCGACTTTTGCAATGATTTTTTGAATTGCAATGAAAATTATAGCGATCTAAAAAATTCCTATTACATTGAATCTTATTGTGGCAAAGGAACTCTGGGAGGACAAGTGAAAGGAATCAGTCGTGAGTTGTGGGAACAAGAACATTTGTATATTTTACACAACATCAATGAAGTTAGTAGCTACATCAAAGAACACAATGATCTTATCAAGAGAAATCATCTGCGATCTAGTTCGATGTGGCTTGCAAGAGAGCATAATCAAACTTTTATTAGGTGGTTTGAAGAGAAAGTCTTTAATCAACTATCTGAATCACTGAATAATGTTGTTGAGAACATAAAATGGCTCGCCTTTAAACCAAAAACGGATGTCACGTCATATGAAGGTTATGACATAAATGGATTTTCATACTACGCAATGCGTCAAGATGAAAGTAGTGTAGTCCAAAATAGTGGGGTCAATGTTCAAGCTTGTTTGTTGTACTTTTTCTAGTGCCAAAGATAAAACACCACGCGAAGCTGAGATGTCATATTACGCCATCATTGAGGACATATGGGAATTGTACTATACAAATTTCAGAATTCCTATCTTTAGGTGTAATTGGGTTGACAACAACAAAGAAGTTTTAGTGGATGAGTTGGGTTTCAAATTGCTGAATTTTGAAAAGATTGGTGAGAAAGATGAGCCATTCATCATGGCAGAACAAGAAAAATAAGTATTCTATATTGATGACCCGGCAAATAAAAATTGGTTTGTCGTTCTTCATGGAAAAAGACTGTTTACTGTAGATCCTATAAATGAAGAAGAATACTATAAAAAGTATGATGATTCCAGCCCATTCTCAGTTTGTTTGCCAAGTGTAAATGTTGAAGATAACATCGATCAATACTATAAATGTCAAGACCATGCTGAAGGAATTTTACTTGACTAACAACTCAACCAATACTAGAGGCATGTATTCTTTAAATTATTTATTTATTATCATTCAAGCACGTAATCTCTTAAATATACATCACATATCATTCAACCACTTGTGCTTTTATTATGACTTATGTTTCTTTTATCATGTATACTTGTAGGTTCTAAAATGGTAAGTGAAAATGAACATTTTGAGCATGAGCACCATGAGGATGGTAGTGGTGATGTTATGAAAAGTAGAGGCTCCACACTGATGCGTAGGCTACAGGAGCTCAGGGCCAAAGGAGAGAAATTTGCAGTCCAGTTTAATGTCACAGGAGCACCTATTGGGGAACATGCTAGTTCTTTCAAGTATTACGTAGGGGCGACCACGCACAGTAAGGTGGCTATAGATATAGAAAATTGGCATGATGTTTCTAATGCCTTAAAAGACCTCCCATGGAAAGATATATTTGTGAGTGAAAGTGATATTATTTTAATATGTTTTTTATTTATTGATTCTAATTTAGTTTTCTTAGAAAGACATATCCTTTTTAAGAAAACATTATTGCTTCTTTTGTATGTATAGGGTGTTTTTCATCTAAATGAAAAAGATCACAAGAAAAAAAGTGCTACAATGTTGTGGTGTACGATGGAGGGCTTTTAAGACATATCTCAAAAGGGAATTTATAGATAATCCTAAACAAAAGAATAAAGCAACAAATATATATGTCTTATAGATCTTGAGGTGTGGGAAAGATTTGTTGCAGCTAGGAAATCAGAAGAGTTTCAGGTAATAAAGATTTTGATGTATTGTATGAATCTTTAATTTTATACAATTAAGGAGGTGAATCTTTATATATATGTTTGCCAACTCTAAATTGTAATACCTCATTTTAAATGATCAGGCTATTCAGGAGGCTCAAAAGGAAAGACGGGCCAAAAATGTGCATGACCATCGCTTGGGGCCCGGTGGTTGTGCCTTCCGCTGCCAACTAGAAGAGAAGCAACTCTCTTCTGGAGAAGAGTCTAGTACAACTCAAGCTGAGAGTCCACCCCGACACTTGTAGTGGATTGATGCTAGAAAAATCGAGCAGGTGAAATTGTCAACCCTACAACTAAGGAAGTGGCACAAAAGATGGTAGGTTTATCCCAACTAAGTAAAGAGTAACTCCCATAAAGTTAGATTTATTTATAACTAATTGATATTGTGATTTAATATTTTTATTAATTATGAATAGATTGATCTCCATGAGTAAAGGAAGGAAGGAAAGTTCATCCCAACTGGCCGCATGGATGAACTATCAGTTGCTCTTGGTATGGAGGAGCATCCTGGCCGTGTGAGGGCATTAGGAGTTGGAATAGGATTGAAGTCTTATTTTGGCCCTTCACAATCTAAAAGAGGTCGTGCAGGAGGTCTTACACAAGAGGAAGTCAAAGCATTAGTAGCACAGAAAGTAAAAGAAATAATGTCTTCATTTCATCCAACTCAACCTTCTCAACATACTCAAACTGTGCGTCTCTCAGATGATAAGGTACAAGCCCGTGCTCCAACTATAGAAGGTCATGGGAGCACTCCCATTGACCCACCACAACAATATGCAGTAAGTTTTTGTTCTATATGTTGTGTTATTAGTATGATATATATATGATTATATATATATATATATATATATATATATATATATATGTAGTAGGTATCTGGTTTACAGCTTCATATATAACTTATATTATTTCAGTTCTAGGTTGGTATGAACTGTAAACTTGCAGTGGAGGTTCCAGAATATAATGTTGTGGCAGCAGGCAAGGTAGACAACCTTGGTGGTACATTGCATTGCCAACAAAATATTGATGACATTTGTCATGTGTCCATCCATCTTGTGTATGACGGAATGGGGGACAAACCATTACCCATACCTAATCTTGAATATAGTACAGTTGAAGAAGCAAAGGGTGCTATGATGGGTTGGCCTAGACACTTGGTTATCAATGACAAGGTATACTTGAATTCTACCATGTTTTTCATATTTGAATGCATATATGAACTCATGTAATATAAGTATGTAATTTAATTAACATGTTTGCAAACCAAAAATAAAAAATTCTACTAGTTGTCCTCCTATGCCCAAGCCATCTTTTATTCCAGAATCCACATTGGATGAGTTGGGAAGTAAATGTAAATGTTTGTGTCGATAGTTAGCCAACCAAAGCTCTGGATTACAAATGTTTGTCAATTTAACAGAAGATGCAACTGCGACGGACTTTGACAGTTATATTTTTCTTAATGATATTATAGAGTTTTTTAGTATGATTGGTTGAATACTTTGATATTAGAAGTATGGATAAGGTAGGGATCTATCAATATAGAAAATTCCAATACACATTTTTAGCTTATTTCTATATATGAAAATAATTACAAATGGTTTACAACCATTTATATACCGAGACCATAAACTTTGATATCAGGAATGTTGGATTCTTAGTTCCTTGAATCACTAGTCAAGTGGACACACATATTGAGGATGTGAATGAGTACTTCTCTACTACATTCAAATATTTTGCTAGTATGGGAAAGGAAATTGTCTGAATTCCTTTTAAAGTCCAGTAAGTATCATTATTCAATATAATTTTAATAATGAATAAATTTATTTATTTTAATGTTTGTTTTATTCTTACTCAGATCTAGACATTGGGAATTAGTGGTGGTTGTCCAAAAATTGATGACTCTTTATTATCTTGACCCAATGGGAAAAACAACAAGGGGTCACAAATTGAAATTTCCAGCTATGGAGTAAGCTTAAATTTAGTTAATGCTTCAACATGATATTTTCTATTTAGAATTTTTTTAGAAACTATCATTTAATTGATAGGGGTTTCAAGGCTTTTCGTGAAGGTGGAGGACAAATACCCATAAAATTAAAGACATTGACTTTGAAAAATGTCAAGGTAGCTACTTTGACAACTGCAGTCTTATATGTAATAATTTTCAACTCTTATATGTCAACTCTTATAGTCTTATCTCAACTTTTTTTATAGTAGTTTACTAACATTAAGTATAATTCGTTATTTGTAGTGTCCTATACAAAATAATGGTTGGGCTTGTGGCTACTATGCAATGAAATATATGAAAGCTATTGTCAAACAAGCATCACATGGCATTCAGACTATTCATCAGGTAATAAAGAATAACATCATAAATTTATAAGTGAGTTGTAGTCATTTTATAAAATATTAGCATGTGCATTTTCAGTTACAGATCTTTACAACTCAGCCTGACACACCTGAGGCCTTAAATGAATTCCCAGAAGAGTGGTCACATGCTTTTCTCAATGAAGACAATATAACAATGGATTGAATATGTCAGCTCCATTTATGTATGTGGTTTTGGAAATCTTTCATATTTACTTTTGTATCTGACATTTAATATCATCTCAGACTTGCAATCTATCATTTTTTAAATTATGATGTGATTATGTGTAACTCAACTGAATATATGAATCATTTTTGTTATGAATGTGTGGTTTGGTTGAGCATCAATGCTCCCCTCTCCCATATCTTGGTTCATCTTGTTCTTCTATTATGTTAGGTTTCTGCAGAATTAAAATAAAAAATTGTACCCTATAGGGTCAGTTATCTTAAAAAATTGACCTTATAGGTATCTCTAGGGTCAGTTTTTCTTAATAACCAAACCTAAAGATACCTATAAGGTCAGTTTTTTAAGATAACCAACCATATAGTGTTTGGTTATCAGCAAGCTCAATCTATAGACTCTATTGAGTCGGTTTTCATCATATAACCATTCTTACAGAGCATCTCTAGGGTCGGTTATTAAGAAAAACTGACCTTATAGTGTCTGACATCTGTAGACTCTATTGAGTCAGTTTTTATCATATAACCATCCTTACAGAGGATCTCTAGGGTTCGTTATTTAGAAAAACAAACCTTATAGGGTTCAGGTACAGTTTCTTTTCTCATTTGGGGTTAGTTTTTGACAACCTCTTGGGTCGTTTTTTACTATATAAGGTCAGTTTTCTTTGGTTAAAAAAAGACCCTATAGAGCAATTTCTCTAGCGACGGCCACTTAGGCGTCGACTGAAAAGTGATGTTATAGGCTTAAAAAAAATGACGTTATAGACCATTACTGTACTAGTGAATTATCACTCTTTTCCCTATTTTGATCAACCAAAATGTGCATAATTAGTCAATATGATCTAAAGACCATGATTTTAGTACCAAATCCCTTATAATTTCAGGAAATCAAAGGTACTAGTGAGGAGCATCTCTGGACTCCCCACTTCTGAGTAGAAGGTACGCCATTACCTCTTGTTGGTTTACTATATTTAATGCTTGAGAACTATGAGTAGTAGAACACTTGGCATAATATATTAAATGAAATGAATGTAACTTGTATGATGCTTGAATAAATTGCTATATGTATGGTTTTGATACTTTGACTGAATTACAATATGTATACTTTGAACACCCGCAAATATAATATAGATGTTCCATAATAGGATAGCTCATAAATGACATGGTGGTAGAGCACATGCATAATGATCATAAACTACTTGGTGGTAGATCATGTGATGTTTGTATAATGATCACAAACTCCTTGGGAGTAGATCATAAGGCTTGAAGAAATCAAAGCCTTGGTGGCAGATGCACGAGATGTATGATGGAAAATATGCTTAAAAGATATATGTTCATGTTTGATAATAAACTCTTTCTTAGTATTGATATATTGTTGTAATTGCTTATTACTACCAAGTTTACTTTTATCTTTATTGCCAAGTATGAAAAGAGGTAAATTAAATGACATGTAGGCATACTCAGTACAATATATTTATATATTGTGCTGATGTGTACCACATGCAAATGTTTTATAGGTACCTTCTGCTTGTGATGCTTATGATGAAAGGAGGTTGATATTGCTACTCTATATGCTGGCTCAAAAAAATCATATCTATCATGGGGATGCTAAAGCTATAGGGAACTCTTATATTATGTTCTTTTTCTACTGTAATTAGTTTCTCATGTACTAAGTTTACTTCTGTAGAACTCCTATGCCTTTGGGCCCCTATGTAATGAACAATTTGGTTTATGTACGGAAGCTCTTTATTCAGTGCATTTATATATTCATGTGTTTGATCCACTCATGGACATGCAACTTTAACTCTATTGTACACCTTATGTTGGCACCTGAGGTGTAGAGTGGAGTTAGGTTGTTAACCCGTGACATAGGGAGATTAATTAACCATCAATAACTGCATTTCATTTTCTTTTCTCAGTGTTCTTAGTGTTCAAGGTAGAAAGTGACAATTTGTATAGATATACATCCAACAAGATTATTCAATTATATGTAAAACATTACTCATAATTATATGATCTAGAAAAATCTAGTCCTATACTTATATCCATGTACCTCAGATCTTGATTTCAGCAAGCCTATATTAAGAAAGTAGATCACCCAAAAAGTGAAATAAGGACATAATGTCATAATGTGTTTCCAACACCTCAAATTAAGGTTTTTGGTCTTACTAGGGTTTCCAGTTAGTGTCTTGGGTTTTAAATTAGAGTATAACATGGAGGATTCTTAGGTTAATGATCAGAGTGTGGATTTATGTATTTAGGACGGTTTCTATTCCCTTAACCACCATTATTGAAAGAGAGAGAAGATAAGGGTCATCTGTGTGATACTAATGATTTTGAACCTATCATTGACAATCATCTTAGGGTTTCGAGTCAAGGGGTTCAGGGTCAAATTTGATGCTTCAAGATTTCACAAAAAAATTACTAACATCTATTTTTGTATTCATTTAGTACAACTTTAGTTAAAAAGGACATAAACAAAGTCATAAAAGGAAGCAAGAACTAGGGTTGGATTTCGATACATGTGACAATTTAGAAAAGTTCCGATTAATTTTTTGAGAACTTGGGTATTTTATGGGGATTTTTCGGGCACTAGAAACATTTATTATGTATTTAATAGGATCAACCAAATAGAAAAATGGATAAAGCTTTAAAAATAAAAAAAAAAGTGGTTGGGCCTCGCAGATCGGAGAAGCGATCTAGCTCCATGGATTCGTTTCCTGACCGACGAGCCTGCCTTTGGCTAAGAGGGTTGTGCAAGAGGGTTAAAAGACTATAGTGCCCATGATACCAAAATAACTGGGCATGACAGGGCATGGTTACATCAGGGCCTTCATTGGCTTGATTCATCTGTAACTCATCTCATGGCAGTAGCGAGGGAAAGTGAGAGGTGGGGGTAATAGCTACAGTAATTAGGTGGGTGTTGAGGTGTGATGAAGTTTCGGTTGAATTCGCAGTGTCACGATGATAACAAGGAACCCAAAATGGTTGTTAGAGGTGGACTATAGCTCTGGTTCTGATCAAGCAAGAGGAGATGAAAAGAAGATGGCCTTTTAGGGATTTTCCTATCCTCCAGTTGGATTGAGGGAACTTGAAGCTTTGTAGGGTTTGGAAATGCGTCAACTACCTCCAAAAATCTTGGCGGAGCTCGGGACCTTGTCGGTGATAGAGCTTCGAAGATCAGTTGTAGGAATTTGTTGACTCGTCACTTGGTGTTGTTGTGGATCCTACTGATAGTGTTGTTTGATTCGTCTGAGTCATGGGGATGTGTGACCTCAGTTGATTGAAAGGAGGAGGTATCATGAGTGAAGAGGGTGCACTGGTCAGGCTTGGTGTAGGTAGTTGAGGTCAAGGAGGATGGGGTGACCTTTGCTACAATTGAGAGGCAATGATGAATAAAGGAGGTGTGATGGTTGTTTTGGAGTCCTTAAATAGATAGGATAGTGGGCATAGGAGGAAGCCCTAAAAATGGCATCCCGCCAGGTGAAAGGTGTTGATTTACAGGAGGTTGTTCTCATCGATCTAGGGGCCAGTGATGACATGGTTTATCTTGTTGAGATCATCTTGTCGAGAAGAGGTTATCCTCCAATTATCTCATATGAAGATACCTCAGGTTGGGCGCATAGAGTTGTGATCGGTTGGCCTGTCTTTTGGGGTCGAGGCTGAGTCCTACATGAGTTTAGGGAGGAAGTACCTATCATTGGATGCTCCCTAATCTGATTGGGAAGCCAGGATGCATGCCAGAATGAGTGACTCACACCCTAGGTCATATAGGGATCGCGTAACACATAAATGTCACATATTATTGATCAAATAATCAAAAACTTATGTCATTAGGCTTAAATAAAAGATATTATGCACATTTTATTCAATTTCTTATAACCCACACAGTTTATTTAATTAAAGTAAAAATTTAGGTAGATCTTCATGATGTCGTCATCTAGCTACGATATAATATTGGGTTCCAAATTCAAAGATTGACTATATAAGCTGACTAAGTATCATAATACATATATTCCACCTCCTTATGAACTAGGGTTTATCTTATAATGAAACTGATGATTCTTTTTAGTCAAATAAGTGAGGGATATGATTGATGGTATTATTGGAAATACCAAAATTATAAGAGAGTGAAAATAATGTAAAAACTCACACTGTCACATACTCCCCACCTTTTTAAGAATTTTGTCCTCAAAATTCAAGCAACTTGAAAGAGGTGTTGATATATCTCATTGATCTCAGACTTGATCTCCCGGGTGGCATCAGACTGATCATGGTGACTCTAGAGAAATTCAACCATATCAATGTGTCGGTTGTTGCGAAGTTCCTTTGTCTTAAAATCAAGAATTCTAACTGGTGATTCAGAAATGATTATTCATCTTTTAGCTCTAGAGGCTCATGTTCAGAATGTGATTGGGGTCTTTGACATAGGGCTTTAGAGTAGATACATGAAAGACATTGTGTATGGAACTATAGTGAGGTCACAAAGAAAGACGATAAGAACATTCACCAACCCTTTCTAAGATCTCAAAGGGTTTAACATAGTGAGGACTGAGCTTTCCCTTGTGATTTTCCATAGCTCGAATAGGTCTGATCTTCAGAAAGACATGGTCGGCCTCCTTGAACTGACATTCCTATCGGTGAGCATATGCATTAGATTTCTGCCTATCATGTGCCTGCTTCATCCTCTTCCTAATCAGTACAACCTTGTCTATATACAGTTGTATCTCCTCATATATCATCAAGGTGTGCTCTCTGACATCATCCCAATGTAGTAGAGATCTACAGGGTCTGCCATGGAGAGCTTCATAGGGAGGCATCCCAATACTTGCATGGTAGATATTATTATATGCAAACTCAACTAAAGGCATATAGTGGTCCCATGAGCCTTCCCAATCAAGAACACAACCTCATAGAAGATGTTCAAGAATATGTATAGTGCATTCTGACTGCCTATTTGTCTGTAGATTGTAGGTTGTACTGAAGTTCAATTTGGTGCCCAATTTTTCTTGGACCTACTTCCAAATTTTTGAAGTGAACTTTGCATCCCTGTCTGAGACAATGGATGCTGGAACTCAATGTAGACGTACTATCTCCCGTATATAGAGATAGGCCAATTCAAATACTTTGGCAGTAGTCTTCACAGGGACAAAGTGAGTTGACTTCATGAGATAATCAACTATAACTCATGCAACATCGTATCCCTTTCTGGTCCTAGGTAGTCCCACCATGAAATCCACAGTGATGTGTTCCCATTTCCATTCTGGGATTTCTAAAGGTTGTAGTAAGTCACCTGGTATCTGGTGTTCTGCTTTGATTCTGTATCATGTCATACATATGGACACAAATTCAGCAATATCACGCTTCAGGACCCTCCAGCAAAACTGACGTTGTAGGTCTTTGTACATATTAGTGGTGTCAGGATCAACTATGTACTTTGACACAAGTGCCTCATTGAGAATCTTTGTCTTCACAACTGACTACTCAAAAACCCACATATGATTCTTATATTGAATACCACCATCAAGACCCACATACAAATGTGTTTGAGGCTTTGATAGGAGATAGAAGATCTCTATAAGATCAGATCTAGCTTTCTATGCTTCAATAAGTTTAGACTCGAGACCAGGAATGATACAAATGTTGTTGAAGTTGACACAATCAGAAAGAAACTGAAACTTCCATTCCATAAAATCTCCCATGTTCCTCCACTCAGGAACATACAACGATGCACATGCAACCCTTTTTCTCTAAGGGCATCAATGACTACATTGGCCTTGACCGTATGATAGCTAACAGTGAAATTGTAGTCTTTGAAATACTCAATCCATCAACGTTGAAATAGGTTCTGTTCCTTCTGAGTCATTATGTACTTCAGACTTTTATGGTCAGTGAAGATATCAAACGTCCCCGAACATGTAGTGACTTCAAATTTTAAGAGAATGAATAAGTGTTGCTAATTCTAAATCATGTGTGGGATAATTAAATTCATTGTGTTTTAGATGATTGGATGTGAAGTGCACCACCTTTTCTTGTTGTTGTAGGACACATCCTAACCCATTCCTTGAAGCATCAGTAAAGATCACAAATCCTTCATTGCTAGAAGGTAGAACTAGAACATGGGTTGATGTCAACTTCTACTTCAGCTCCTGGAAACTAGATTCATAAGTGGATGACCAAATGAAATGCCCATCCTTCCAATTAAGATTAGGTAGAGGAAGTGCAACTTTGGAGAAATTAGGAATGAAACGACGATAATATCCGACCAAGCCCAAAAAGCTCTAGATTTCATAAGGATTTTGAGGAGGTTGCCAATCGAGAACAACATATACTTTTTAGGATCAACAAATATATTACACCCAAAAATGACACAACAAAAAATATGACTTTATCAATATAGAATTCACATTTAGAGAGCTTTCCATAGAATTTCTAAGCTCAAAAGATTTCAAGGACTTCCTTCAAATTCTCATGGTGCTTCTCTATAGAGTCAAAATAGATCAAAATATCATCAATAAAGATGACCACAAACTCATCAAGATAAGGTTATAAAACTTTGTTCATTAGGTTCATAAATATGCCAGGTGTGTTGGTCAACCTGATTGGCATCACTAGAAATTTGTAATGCCCATAACGAGTTTGAAATGCAGTTTCAAAAAATCAGAATCTTTGACTTTAAGTTGATGGTAGCTAAAATGAAGATCAATTTTTGAGAAAAAAATGGCAGTCCAAAGATGATCAAAGAGGTACTTATTTTTAATAGTGGCCTTGTTCAACATGCGAATGTCAATACACATACACATAGAACCATCTTTCTTTTTGACAAAAAGAATAGGCGTAGCCCAAGGGGAAACACTAGGACAGATAAAGCCTTTATTGAGAAGTTCTTGTCGCTATTTCATCAACTGCATAAGCTCAACATGAGCCATCCTATATGGTGCCCTATAAAGCAGAGTGGTTCCAGGAAGAAGATCCATGGATAACTCAATGTCTCTATTTGGAGGCAACCAAGGAATCTCCTCCAGAAATACATCAAGAAAATCACATACCACCTCTAGTCTTTCTATATACCCACTACTAGGCTGGTCTCTTAGACTAATGCGAGGAAGACTTTACATCCTTTGGAAATGGGATTTTTAGATGTAAGAGAGGACATTATAATATTATTACAGAATTCACTTTCCCTAGTCACTACAGGAGAAGAATGAGGTTGAAAGAGGACTACCATCTTATTTCTATAGGCAATCTGGGCATGATACTTGCATAGCCAATCCATACCAAGTATAATATCAAAGTCTTTTATAGTTAAGAGGACGAATTCAAAGGGCATATCATGATTTTCTAATTTTAGAGGTAGGACATCAGTTTTTTGTAATGTAGTAAGTATTTTTCCACTAGGAGTCGACACATCAAGAATATATCCCAAGTCCTTTATATGAAGGTGTAACATAGCTGGAATATTTCGAGAATTGAATGTGTTTGTTGATCCAAAATCGAATAAATATTTAACAAGATGATCATTTAAAAATGCAATGCCTACACAGGATAATTATGTTATGAATAATTTAAAGTCATTTGAATAAGATATTAGATATATGAAAAGAATTTAAGTTACCTTCAACAAGTTGGTTGGGATTTTCCTTAGCTTCCTATGTAGTCACTGCAAATACTCTAGCATTGTAGTGTCCCTTAGCGGGTGGAGCACCTACTATAGGATTTCCAAAGATGGATGGAGTCATGTAGTTGGCGATGAAGTGGCCCTCCTTCTTCAATTATAGCAGAATGGCTTGGGATGATGGCATACCCCACAATGGAAACACCCATAAGTCTTACACTTGGGATGAGTTATCCACTATTGGATCTGGTGGCTTTAATGTCCTTCTTTACCTAAACCTCCTCCTTTTCCTGATCGCTTGTTATTATGGACAGGGTGGAACTTCCTAGGCTTATCCTCTTCAGTAGTGGTTAACCCTAGGTATCCTATGCTGGAAAGCTTATGCAAACCATGTTCCCTTTTGTGCTTGAGGAGCATGACTAGGGATTCATCTATTCTCTTGGGATGGGAGGTGATGACTAGGGTTTTCATTTGAGCATCTAGACAATCAACATAGTTCTCTACATGGTAATCTTTAGTCTTAATAGGTGCATAATGCTCGAGAAGCCTAAACTTCCAGGTGCAGTCAGTCACTGAGATCCTTCCCTTCTTAAGTACAATATATCCTCTCCTTCCTCTTCCTCTTAGCTATAGGCATAAAACGGTCAGTGAAGAGGGTTTTGAAGGCTTACCATCCCATGTTGTCCAATTCTTCTCCCATATTCCTGCCATAGTTTTCCCACCAAATTTTTGCCCCTCCTTAAGCAAATGTGTGGCAAATTTAACCTTCTTTTCATTGGGTACCTCTAGGGTATGGAAGGAATTTTCCATAGATAGGGTCCAGGCTTCAGCATTATCCATTACCTCAAGATGGTCTTCCCCCCAAAAGGTGTCAGGGTTAAGTTTGATGAAATCTAATACAATTACTTCCTTCTTCCTAGATGAGCTGGGTTCAGGGGTTCCTTTCGGGGAAAGCATCTCTGTGAAGTCTAGGAGGACTTTCTCTTATTCTTCCCACCTATCCCCAGCCATTTTCTCAAAATCATGTTCTTCTTGAGGTTCTGGCTCTTTTCTCTTCTAGAGGATAATTCCTCAAAACCCTTAGAGTTACAGGTCTTTGGAGGCATCCCAAAATTAGGTGAAATACGCTACATATATCATCATTTTATTGTCATAATGTATTTCAATATTCTTGATTTTTTTTTGGTGAATCACGCTCCATTATATTGTGGAGGATAATTCTTCTATATGATGTATAGGATGCTCTATATCATATATAATTTTCATTCCATAGAATTGGTCTCTCTCTTCTTTAATACTGTTTTATGACTTTTACATTTACGAATGATGATTTTTTTGGCCATATATGTGATGTTATGAACAATAATCTGACTTCTGTGTATCTTTAGATGACAATCACAATATTCTTGATTATTAGTTATTAATTATCTTAATATTATGATTTGTGGAGGATACCCTAAAATCCTTATCAGTCCATCCTTAGTACTTCTAAATAGAGTGACTCTTGTCCTAACCTTATATCATAGGGATGAGAGGGAATTATTTACAAAATAAACATATGGGAGGAATTTTCTATAAAAGAAGTGAGAGGGAACATCTATAGGTGAGAAGAGTCCTTAATTATGGTATGCCCAAGAAGTAGGGGACATTTAGGGTATCGACTACGTAGACTTATATTGTTATATAGGAAGCCTTGTGATTGCCAAGCTAAGTGGCTTGGAGACTTTAGCCAGACCCATGGCAGATGTTATCCTAGTCACCACCACCCTTCACATCCCTAATTCAATGACTACTCTAGACTCATAATAGGGTGAATGAGGTTCATGTGACAATGATGTGTGAACATTTTCTCTAATACCAATTGTGACGAACCCAATACTAGTACACTTTCCAAGTTGACATTCCCTAGATATGTGTGCACTCATATCTATAAGATGTCAAGAGGGAAAATGTAAGGGATTGTGATTGTCATCTAAAGATACACAGAAGTCAGATTATTGTTCATAACATCACATATATGGCCAAACAAATCATCATTCGTAAATGTAAAAGTCATAAAACATTATTAAAGAAGAGAGAGACCAATTCTATGGAATGAAAATTATATATGATATAGAGCATCCTATACATCATATAGAAGAAAGAAACAACTCTCTAACAGAAATAAAGATGAGAAACGACCATCCATCTAGCTATCCTCCAATACTTTATTTATCATCTTCAGGTACTTTGAGTGCTTTACTTGTTCATTGAACCTAGAAAATGCAAGAAACAAACGATCAACATAATGTTGGTATGTGGTTGAAAAATACTATACAATGTTGGCATATTTAAAAATAATTGAAAGAGAAGAAAGAAAAAAATATTATTTAAGGTGGAAAATCAGGTAAACCTAAGTTATTAATCACATTTCAATGGACATGTATTACTATGGAGGACTTAGCACATTCAAAACTTATTTTATTTGGCCCTATCCCCATGTACCTTGCACCATTAAGGATCTCCCCGCATACCTTGTACCATTAGGTAGTTTCTAGTCAACATTAATACTTTCTCTCTCTAATAGGGAGTTTAATGAACCATCAGTAACAACATTCCATCTTCTTACCTCAGAGTTCTTAGTGTTCAAGGCAAAAAGTGACAATATGTATAGATATAAATCCAATAAGATTATTCAATAACATACAACCAATTACTCATAATTGTATCATCTAGTAAAATCTAGTCTTATACTTATATCCACATACCTCAGATCTTGATTTCAACAAGCCTAGATTAAGAGAGTAGATCACCCTAAAAGAGCAATAAAGACCTAATGTAATAATATGTTTTCAACACCTCATATTAGAGTTTTGGTCTTACTAGGGTTTTCATTTAGTGTCTAGGGTTTTAAATCAGAGTATAATAGGGAGGATTCTCAGATTAGGGATCAGAGTGTGGATTTAGGTATTTAGGATGGTTGCTTTTCCCTTAATCACCATTATTGAAAGAGATAGAAGACAAGGGTCATCATGTGATACTAATGATTTTGAACCTATCCTTGACCATAGCCTTAGGGTTTTGAGTCAATGGGTTCAGGTTCAGATTTGATTCTTTAAGATTTCACAAAAAAATTACTGAAAACTATTTTTGTATTCATTTTCTGTAAGTTAAAGTTAAAAAGGACATAAATCATGTCAAAAAAGGATGAATCAAACTAGGATTAGATTTAGGTACATGTGATCATTTATAATGTTCCCTTATTTTTCTGAGAACTTGGGTATTTTATGGAGATTTTTCGGGTACTGGAATCATTTATTATGGATTTAATAAGATCAACCAATCAGAAAAATGACTAGAGTTTTAAAAAAAAGTTGTTGGGCCTCAGAAATCAGAGAAGCGATATGGCTCTATGGATCCTCTTCTTGAACCACGAGCCCATCTTTGGCTAAGAGGGTTGAGTAAAAGGGTTAAAAGACTATAGTGCCCCAGGTGCCAGAATAACCGGGTGTGGCAGGATATGGTTAGATTAGGGGTTTCATTGGCTTGATTTATCTGTAGCTCGTGCCGTGGAAGTAGTGAGAGAAAGTGAGAGGTGGGGGTGATAGATGGGTTAACAAAGCAAGTGTTGAGGTGTGATGAAGTGTGGTTGACTTCACGATGTCTTGCCCATAACAAGGAACCAAGAATGGTCATCATAGGTGGAATATAGCTCAAGTTCTGATCAAGCAGGAGGAGATGAAAAGAAGATGGGATCTCAGGGATTTACCTTCCCTCCACTTGGATTGAGGGAACGTGAAGCTCCATGAGGGTTTGGAAATGCATCTGCTACCTCCAGGAAGCTTGGCAGAGCTAGGGATTTTGACGGTGATAGAGCTTCAAAGATTGGTTGTAGGCATTTGTCGACCCGTCACTTGGTGCTATCGTAACTCCTACAAATGGTGTCGTTCGATTCATGGGGGTCCGAGGGATGTGTGACCTCGATTGATTGGATGGAGTATGTCTTAGGAGTGAAGGAGGTGCGCTGGTCTGGCAAGGTGTAGGTGGTTCAGGTCTGGGAGGATGGGGTGACCTTCTCTACAATTGAGAGGTGATGATGAATAAAGGAGGTGCGGTGGTTGTTTTGGAGTCCTTAAATAGATAGAGAGTGGGCATAGGTGGAAGCCCTAAAAATGACACCGCAACCAAGATGTGTGGATGTGTAGGAGGTCATTCTTGTCGATCCAGGGTCATAGAAGACGTGGCTTATCTTGATGAGATCGGCTTGGCAATAGGTGGTTATCCTCCAATTATCTCATGTGAAGATACCTCAGGTTGGGCGTGCAGAGTTGAGATATGTTGATCGGTCTATTGGGGTTAGGGTCAAGTCTTGTAGGAGGTTAGGGATGATGTCCCTACCGTTGGATGCTCCCTAATATGAGATCAAAGTGATCGAACAGCCAGGATGCATGCCCGAGTGAGTGACCCGCATCCTCACCCGAATAGGGTGTGTGTGACACATGAATGTCACATATTATTGATCAAATAATCAGAAACATAGGTCATTAGGATTAAATAAAATATATTATGCACATTTAATTCAATTTCTTATAACTCCAACATGGTTTAATCTATTAAAGTGAAAATTTAGGTAGAGCTTCATGATGTCATCATCTAGCTATGGTATAAAATTGGGTTCCAAATTTTAAGATTGACTATAAATTGACTAAGTATCATAATACATATATTCCACCTCTTTATGAACTAGGATTTATCTTATAATGAAATTGATGAGTCCTTTTAGTCAAATAAGTGGGGGATATAGTTGAGGGTATTAGAAATACCAAAATTGTAAGAAAGAGAAAATAATGTAAAAATTGACTCTATCACATAGATGGATATGATCCCCTTTGATCTATTGTGGGAAGTTTGATCTACACAATGGTATGTACTTGTCATGATATTTCTCAGTAGATGGCATTTTGAGTAGGTACCTCTCAAACCCTAGGAAAGATCACTGGGAGGTGGTCAAATGGATGTTTAGATATTTATATGCTACTTCCATGTTGGTGTTATCAATTAGATACTTTCTGTGGTAGCCATGGTGTTATTGTTTTGAGAAAGAGCATGGTAAATAATGAATGGGAAAAGCACATTGATGTGAGATATCATTGGAATCGTGATATGATTGACAAGAAGTTGTTGACACTGAAGAAAAAACACACTAAGAAGAATGTTTCTGACATGATGACCAAAGTGTCGAATGTACAAGTTAAAGATCTATAATGAGCTCAATGATATACATTACCGGTTATAAGTTGGCAGTGTTAGTTTTCCCTTTAAAGAATGTTGGACCTACTTTGTCTCCATCCCGAATAAGGACACAACCCTTTAGGGTTTGAAGTTTAAAGTTGTGCACATAATATATATACATACACACACACACATATATATATCGGAATGTGGTAAATTTTATTCCGAATCCCCAACAAAGTTGGGACAAAATTACATAGCAGCCCCTAATTGCTACTACTCCACATTTGAAAAGGGAAAATACTATTTATACATTGAATCTATAAGATAAAGCTTTACAAATTTTCTTTCCAATGTACTCTATATTGCAGTTCTTTGCCTTGTGTTTTCTTGAGTTCCTTTCGAGCCAGATATGATAGTAAACAGCAGAAAGGGCAGTGAGGGATTTCTTCTTCAGCAAGCTGAGACTTGGACCAAGCTTTGTGATCATCTCCTTCATAGGTAGCAGATGCATATGACAGAGATTAGCTGAGTTGCAAACCTGATTCCAAATTGCAGTGGTGAACGGACAATTGTGAAAAAGATGAGCATGTGATTCTTCGTCTTCATTACAAAGAAGGCAGGTAGTAGTTGTACTGTTGTCAGGGTACCATTTAGAGATCCTGTCCAGTGTGGGGAGGACCTCGAAAGCAGCTCTATAGAGACATAAGCTCCATTTGGGAACCTCAAATTCGTTCCAGATGAATTTGGTGAAGTGCGGAGAGTTAGAGGAAGGCCTGTTGTTCAGCATAGCCAAGTCCCACGGATTTATGCAGCTAGGAAGGAGCCAACTGCCCGAGCTGAAGCAGAAAGCATGTTTGATCTGTTTCCAGACAGAAGTCATTCTATTAAGGACCCTGGAATAGCCTTCTCTTGTCGGAGGTTCGTAGTCCAGACCATTGGGGTAGCGAATCCTCATCCAGCGTGCCCATATGGACCTGCCTTGATGATAATTGATAATTCGTCTGATAGTTCCCCAGTTGGCAATGGTCTCAGGGGTTTTCAGACCTATGCCGCCATTATCCTTGTGCTGAGCTAGTCTGGTGTATTTCATCGCATGAGTACCGCCTGCCCAAATAAAATTTGACATGGTCAACTCCATACGATCAAGGACAGCTGAAGGTATTTCGCCTTGTTGAACCCAGTAAATGAGGAGACCTTCAAGAACTGATTTAGTTAAGGTAACTCGACCAGCCATTGAGGTTTTATTTAGGGGCCACCTGCCGATCATGTTCTCGAGTTTATCTGTGCATTCAGTGAAATCTTTCACTTGGAGCTTGCCACCGGTTAGCGGAAAACCAAGGTACTTGGTAGGGAGGGAGCTAATGTCCATGCGGAGATGATCTGCTATAATATGTTTTATGTCATCGCAGTTTGAAGAAGTATACACTTGGGTCTTAGATTCATTAATCTGTAGACCAGTTTGAGCACCGAATTTGTGTAGAATGGACTTGAGGTTCGACAGGTACTTAGGTTTGGCTTCCAAGAAGACCAACACATCATCCGCGAAGATGAGATGGCTCTTGATCTTTGTCCCTTTGACAGTGTAGGTGGAGATATCATTGTTTGCTTCAGCCTTTTTCATGAGTCACACACACATATATATATATATATATGTATGTATGTATGTATGTATGTATATATATCCATGTTCCCAAACAAAGTAGAGATGAACAAGATTAAAAGCACTTGGTTGTTGTTGTTTGACAATTGAAAATTATATTTTGTCATGAAGATGGGAGAAGAAGCCATGGAGAAGCAGAGAGAAAAATAAAGGGAAGAAGAAAGGAAGAAAGATATGTAGCCACAACGACCAAATGTTCTTCTTCAGGATATTCACCACTATGCATTTGATGGAAGTGTGCATCTTCTCAAAAAGTTGTAATGCAGTGTAGTTGTCAGGTCATGTCCCTACATCGGTGTTGTTTTGTATCTCCCTTTGATTTTATTTTCCTTTGACTTGGGGCCAACCCCCAAAAAAAATCATTGTGTCTATATTTTATACTAGATCTGTCGTATGTACTTTGTAATTTTCTCCTCATATTCTATGAAAATTTTCCCCAATAAATTTTGTGTTATCTATATCTACTTGAAATTGAATTTTTAGATTCATAGGCATAGGTAATTCTTCAACTATGTATTTTTTGTCACATAATTGATTAGCATATTGCAATAAGTACATATTTCACAATACCCTCCTTTTGCATTAACTTCCCTATCGATTTTTACACTACTTACTACTTACCAAACACATACCAAGTGACAAACCTAGTGATCAAATTTTCACTCTACATACCAAACACAGACTAAGTGATCATTTTACTCATTAATGTATATAAGATAGAATGCCAATACAAGTGACTCCATGGTATCTCTTTAACAATAAAAATAGGATTACATTTTTGGCACGATCACGCGCACTCACGGGAACATAAAATTACCTTTCCAACCACTCCACTCACCAGTTGTCTTCCACTCATCCCCACCTACCTGCTGGTCCCCCATTCCATTCCACCTACCCCTGGTCCCCACACCTGTGTTGGATCAATGGGCTCTAGAAGGGGGGGGTTGAATAGAGCTTCACAAACTTCACAAGATAGATTAAACCACCAAATTATATTACGAGTGTAATTTGAAGCAAAACAGTAATTTGATGTCCTAAGCTAGCATTCATAGCAAGGGTAAGAGATATGGATAAACATGCACTTGGACAGGTGGTTTAGAGTGGTTCCTCGTCCTAAACTTAGGATCAAGTCAGTCCACTACCTAGAGTTGGTTAGGCTCTAGGATTTGTAACTTGAGGCTCTTATATTTCTCACAAAAATAAGATTACAAGCTACAACAACCAACCATCCAAGGTCTTATATAACAAGCCAAGATCTTCTACCTCACCAAGGACTTACCCACCAAGCAAGTAGTCTTCCGCCTTCTCTAAAGGACTTACCCACTCTTGCTCTGGTCTTCGGCCTTGAAGGAATTACCTATCTTGCTTGCCCTTCGCCTTGCACCTCTCCTTCACTTGGAGAGCTTTAGCACCTTCCTCCTTCACTCGGAGGCCTGGAGCAGCTAGCCTTCTTCTCCTTCACTTGGGGAAGAACAGCAACCTTCTTCTCTTTCACTCGGAGAAGAAACTTCAATCAATCTTCATAGAGAATGGAGATGGGAGAAGTGGAAAGGAGAGCTTTACAAGATTACAAATGATAGCTCTCATACATGGGATCCTAACTCACTCATACTCACGAATTTGCTTTGAAGGTAGAGAGAGAAAGGGGCTCAAAGGATTAGAAACCACTCAACTAAGGCTAGGACCAAGCATATGTGAATGAGCAACCTTGGAATGAAGTCCAAGAGGTCCTATTTATAGTTGAGGGTGTCCCTTTGAGGTTGGGTGAGTTAAGTGGCACAAACTAGCCGTTTTACAACTTGCAACGGATCTATTTTGAGTCCCACCAACTCCTCCAACGGTTGGAATTGCTTTTTCTGCATTCCAGTACAGTTCGATCGGCCGAGTTTCATTAAAGGCAACTCGGCCGACACACTAGGTGACAAAACCAACAGGGAATCTGTCGGCCGAGTTTCCAGGGGGAAACTCGGCCGATCAGTCTTCCTTTGGTTTTGACTGACCAGTGGATCGGCCGAGTTTCCTGGCATTGAAACTCGGCCGACAGCCCAGAAAATTCCTCAATACATGGATCGGCCGAGTTTGTAATTCGGCCGACCAAATCCCTGTTAAGGGGTATTTTGGAATATTCAAAAACTGTATAAATGATGGATTTTTGAGTTCCAATCATTTTATCCATCTTAGATACAATGCAAAACATGAATTTAAGTGATTACAAAAATTGCTCTAAGCCTCTAAGGGCTATATTACAAAGCGGGTGAAAGTCACATGTTTTGCATGTGCCGGGAGAGAGCTTTGAGTGAATTTTGATTCTTTTCTTGTATCTAATGTCTGCAATGATCTCAATTAGAAATGTTAGATACATATGAGTGGAATGGTTAAGTCATTATAAAAATATGGGCAATATGCGACACCTAGGTCAACATTCTCCCCCTTTTTGACAATGACAAACCATTCCTCAACATATTGAAAAGAATATGAAAATTATACCTTTGCTTAGAGAATTGCAAGGGGATGCAAATATGATCAGTCTTGTAATGCTCCCCCTCAATTCATGCTTACTCATCCCTGCATTGTTAGTTAACACACAAACAGCCATAGCATATATATATTGTATGATTCTAGCCAAGTCAAGATATATAAGTTTTAAAGACAAGAAAAGAACCATACAAGCACTAAAAGCAATATGATGGCAATATGATTGAGGTATATTTCTCCCCCTTTGTCATCTCAAAAAGGCAGGGGGGTAGAAGAGCATACAAACCAGGTCTTCTCCAAAACACTCAATCAAACATAGCATATGAAGACAGAGAAGCACAAAGATAATTCATGAAAACAACCAACTGTCATCCATCAAAATATGGATTACATGATAAGATAAGTCATACAAAATGTATCCAAAACATAAAACCAAAAGCTACAAGGACAAGCGGAAAAGCCATAGTACATCTCAGATAATGTGCCTAATATAGATGATACAAACATAGTCCCTAAAGAAAATGACATGGTCATGCGAGACTACACTAGACACATCTACTCTAAGCTATACTAATCTATGTCGACGTCATCAACAGCAGCATCCATGTCCTCATCGGGCTGGTAGTCCTCGTCTCCATCAGAAGGAGGGGCATCAGCCGGTGTAGCCTGTTCATCAGCAGCATCATCATCGTCAGCATCCGTATCAGCATCTGTCGCAGTCGCCTCATCTGACTCGGCATCGTCCTGATCTGGCATATCCTCGTCTGTAGGACCAAAAGCCCGTCCAGGCCATCTCGCGCTCTGCTCAGCCCAAGACATGCCCAGAGCATGGAGCTCATAAGCTATCTCAATGGGAGGAGCAGTCGAGGTGTACTGGGCCAGTAGCTCGGACAAGCGTCCACCTGGAAGCGCCAACACCGGGGAAGGGTGAGAGTATCCACCTGCAGAGTGGTCAGCGGAAGCAGAGGGTGGTGGAGGTGGATAGAACTGACTATACGCATAAGAAGCGTAGTCGTCACCGGGGTAGGGCTGGTAGGTGGGGTAGGGCTGCGGGCAGGATAAAGACATGGATGACATGACATGACAGAGATCCTCATGAAGATGGTGTTGGACCTGCATGTTGTAGGCTTGCTGATGCATGAGATACCCCATGAGGGCCTCATTGGAAACATGAAAATCGGCAAAAGCCGGGTGTGGAGGAGGTTGGAAAGATGGCTCAGGAGGTGGTGGTGCAGCTGATGATGGTGGAGGAGGAGGTGCATCCGATGATGATGGAGGTTGTGGTGGTGGTGGAGCAGAAGAAGATGATGCACCAGATGTAGGGACACTCTTCTGGAGAGTGGTCTCACTGATGTAAACCCCTTTTCGATCAGGTCGGTAGAGATAATCGGTGAAAAGAGATTTACCAGTGGCAAACTGGAAAAGTCCACAGATTAGGGCAGGATAAGGAAGATGGGTGCCCTTCGTGTTCTTGCCAGAATCAAAACATGTCATATGGTGCAGGATATACCGTGCCCATTTGACTCCATGATTGTTCAAGAGGAGATACATCATCATGGCAGTGTTCTCGGCTATGTCCGTTTGGTTTTTCTTTGGGTGAACATTGCAACTAAGAACAAACGCCAACACACGGCGAGGGGAGGACAGAGCAGAAGAAGGCAGGGTGCCCTTCTTTCTATAAGGAAACTCGGGAAGCTTGAGGAATTTGTGAATATCCGACAAGTCTATCTCGAGTGCCTTATAGATGTCCTCGGGACGCAAAAGATCGAAATAATCGGGATATGAGGTGGTCCAAGACGCTGGGCCGACGTTGCCATTAAGGTAAAGATTAAAGGATCGCTCGGTGATATGAAACGGTTGTCCGGCGATCATAGAGGTTAAGACAATCGAGGTATCCGAGGGAGGAACCAAAGTGTCGTAATTCCACCGCAAGTTTGCGTAGAATTGGCGGACAGCCTTGGTGCTATACTTGAGATTGTGAAATTTTGGATCCTCGATGCTAAAGGCGTCAAGATGGTGTGTGCGAAACACTTGACTCGCCTCAAAAAGATCGGCGTGAAAACAATGCGGTTGATAAAGAGCACGAAAAGGAAAAGGAGATCGAGGGAGAAGCTCTTTATACCGTGCAACCGCGGTATTGTCCACGAAAGAGAGGTTGTCAAAGGACATATACCTCGGAGCTAGAGGAACCGAAGGAGCAGGAGCGGGAACGGCGCGTTTCCGACGTTGCGACCTCATCGGAGAAGAAACGGAGAGAAGGGCGCCGATCCACACGGAGAAAAACGTAGCAACGGAACCGTACAAGCAGCTAGGGCACACAAGGGGGCCGTTTTGGGGGCAAGAACGGCCGGAGAGAGGGAGGAAAAGACCAGGAGAGGAGGAGTCGGGCTTGGGCGGCTAGGGTTCGGTCGACTTTGCTCTAGTTGAGAGGGAGCAAGTCGGCCGAATCCTATATATATAAACCCGTCTGCCGTCGATCGGCCGAGTTCCAGGGTGGGGAAACTCGGCCGACAGAGTGTACAGACACCCTGCGCCCGACCGATCGGCCGAGTTTCCAACTCGGCCGACAAAAACCCTGATGTGAGAAATCCTAAAATCTAGTCCTAGCCTCATACGACCTAGGGAAATTTTTCTGAGGGATCTAGGATGTATTTTAAACACATTTAGGCACATTCTCATCATCATAGTGTACTATTTGTCGATAAAAACTCTTTTTGCGAAAAATACCCGAAAATGAGATAAAACCAATAGAGATATTTATCAAAAACAAGCATTTTAAGCAAACAAGGCATTTATAAGCATGAGCAACACACATAGCATGTAACCAGCTAATTAGAGAGCAATTCAACTTCATCAAGAGAGATTATTAGCAATTTTGACCTAATGAAATTAAATTGATCTCTAGCAAGCAGTTTAGTGAAAATGTCAGCCAACTGATTTTCCGTATCCACATGTGTGATATAAATATCCTTTTTGACAATGTGATCACGGAGAAAATGATGGCGGACTTCTATGTGTTTAGCTCTACTATGCAATATTGGATTATATGAAAGATTAATTGCACTGGTATTATCACAGAAAATAGGAGAAGCATCAAAATGAATGTTAAAGTCTTGGAGCATTTGCTTCATCCATAGGACCTGGGCACAACAACTTCCGGCTGCAATGTATTCAGCTTCGGTAGTTGATAATGCCACTGTGCTCTGTTTCTTGGAGAACCAAGACACCAAGCATGGTCCCAAGAGGAAGCAAGTGCCACTTGTGCACTTTCTATCAATTAAGCAACCTGCGTAGTCAGCATCACTATATGCCACAAGAGTAAAGTCCCTTGACTTAGGGTACCATAGTCCAAAATTTGGAGTTTTGGCTAGATACCTCAAAATCCTCTTGACGGCAATAAGATGTGATTTCCTAGGGCTTGATTGAAAGCGGGCACACAAGCCAACACTAAACATTATATCAGGTCTAGAGGCAGTTAAATAAAGTAAACTTCCAATCATACCTCTATAGAGCTTCTCATCTACCTTCTCACCTTCCTCATCCCTGTCAAGTTTGGCAGTGTTTGACATGGGCGTGTCCATCTGCTTCATGTTCTCCATCCCAAAGCGTTTTAGAAGCTCAAGCGTGTATTTGCCTTGGTTGATGAAGTTACCATTCTTGGTCTGCTTGATTTGGAAGCCTAGGAAGAAGGTCAGCTCACCCATCATACTCATCTCAAATTCACTCTGCATAAGAGAACCAAACTCTTTGCAAAGATCAAGGTCAGTTCCGCCAAATATAATATCATCAACATATATTTGAATGATGAGAAAATGGGTAGAAGTGTGTTTTAGAAACAAGGTACAATCAACTTTGCCCATGATATACCCATTATCTAACAAAAAGTTCTTTAGTTTCTCATACCAAGCTCGAGGTGCTTGTTTGAGACCATAGAGAGCTTTTTGCAAGAGATAAACGTGATTGGGTAACTTATCATTTTCAAAGCCCGGAGGTTGAGCAACATATACTTCCTCCTCAATTGTACCATTCAAAAACGCACTTTTAACATCCATTTGATAAAGCAAGAAATTTTTATAACTAGCAAAGGCAAGTAGCATGCGAATAGATTCTAATCTAGCAACAGGCGCATAGGTTTCATCAAAATCAATACCTTCTTGTTGATTATAACCTTGAGCTACTAACCTTGCTTTGTTTCTTACCACTTTTCCTTGCTCATCAAGCTTGTTTCGGTAGACCCATTTGGTGCCAATGATCTTTCTATTGTTTGGTCTTGGCACTAGGGTCCACACTCGGCTCTTCTCGAACTGCTCAAGCTCTTCTTGCATGGCAAGGATCCACTCATCATCACCAAGGGCCTCCTTGATGTTCTTCGGCTCCATTTGAGAGATGAAGGCGCTGTCTGCTTGTTCTTTGTTGTGTGCAGCCCGTGTCCTTACTCTTTCAAATGGATTGCCTATGATCAACTCCTTGGGGTGATCTTTGGCGAAGCGGGGAGTGGGATCCTTCCTTTCTTCTTCTTTCTCTTCTTCTTCTTGATCTTCTTCTTGAACCTGCTTACCTTTATCTTTGATGTTGAGATCTTTGAGGATAGGAATGATTTCATCTGCAACATCATTATCACCAATAGGCTTGCCAACAACAGGGTTAGTTTCAATAAATTTAACATTTATGGATTCTTCTATTTTAGATAGTTCTATGTTAAATACTCTAAAAGCCCTGCTAGTAGTGCTATAGCCTAGGAAGAAAGCCTTGTAAGATTTCGGATCAAACTTGTCGAGAGAGTCCTTGGTGTTCAAAACAAAACAAGGGCATCCAAACACATGGAAGAAATCAATCGACGGCTTCCTACCACGCCATAGTTCATAGGGGGTTTTCTTAAACGTCGGATGAGTGAAAACTCGGTTTTGCACAAAACATGCGGTGCTAACGGCTTCAGCCCAAAACTTCTTAGGAGTATCATACTCAAGAAGCATGGTTCTAGCCATTTCCTGTAGCGATCTATTCTTCCTCTCAACAACTCCATTTTGTTGGGGTGTGCGAGGAGAAGAGAAATTGTGCGAATAACCCGATTTTTCACAAAAACGTTCAAAAAGATCATTTTCAAACTCTCCCCCATGATCACTACGGATGGAAACAACATGACAAGAAGCTTCGTTTTCGACTCGTTTGCAAAAGCTCGAGAAAACGTCAAGGGTGTCGCTTTTGGAAACAAGAAAGAAAGTCCAAGTATATCTAGAAAAATCATCGACGATAACAAGACAATACTTGGAGCCGCGAAGCGTTTGTGTTCTCATAGGTCCAAAGAGATCAATATGAAGAAGCTCTAGAACTCTCTTGGTACTCATGACCCCTTTGGACTTGAAAGAGGATTTGGTTTGTTTCCCTTGGGTACAAGGTTGACATTCCTCATCCTTTTCAAAATCCAATTTGGGAAGTCCTCGAACCAAGTCCTTTTTGTCTAGTTTCTTCATTTGATGCAAGTTCACATGACCCAAGCGTCGATGCCAAAGCGAAAGATCGTTTTTATCCACGACTAAGCATCTATTTAGTATGGGCTTTAAAGCATCAAGAACAATCACATATAGATTACCATTTCTAGTTCCCTTATATATGACATTATAGGACAGGGAATCTAGAAGCAAGCATTCTAAGGAAGTAAAGAGCACAAGATAACCATTATCACATAATTGGCTCACACTGATCAAGTTGTGATGTAGGCCATCAACAAGCAAAACATTTTTAATACACAAATCATTACCTACATCACCCTCACCTATAACCTTACCCTTTTTGTTGTCCCCAAAGGTTACCGATCCTCCTTTCTTCTTCACAAATTTGTTGAAATGGCTGATTTCTCCAGTCATGTGCTTAGAGCAGCCACTATCAACAATCCATTTCTTTGTGACCTGCAAGAAAAGAGGATGTCGGAACCCAACTCAAACTTTGGGGTCCGGGGTTAGCTTGGGGACCCATTTCATATTTGGGTTGGTCCCCTTAGGCTTGTAAGGACAATAGGTAGAATAATGATCATCACATTTGCAATGCATACATACCATGGGATTTTTAGAGCCGGAAGACTCTCCATTGAGAATTGGAGTTTCCACACTCTTTTTCTTACCTTTCTTCTTCTTCTTACCTTTTGGGATACTCTCATCGTATCCTAGACCACTAGTACCAATTTGTTTGGTAGAGTGCTCTAGAACATCATTTAGAGACTTTTTACCGGAAAGAAACCTTTGCAAGGTAGATCTTAATTTAGCATTATCATCACTAAGATTTTTAATAGTAGTAGATAAACTATCAAGATCTTCTCTAGCATGCAACAGGTCGGCCTCAAGACAGAGGGCTTTAGTAAGAAGAGAATCTTTTTCAATAGTTAAGTTAGCAACTTCATTCCTAGGCAAGATAGGTCTAGAGGATAGATCATTTGTTTGAGCAAGCAATCTAGCATTTTCAGATTTAAGCATAGCAATTTCTTTTTGATAACAATGAACTTCCTCTCTCCTAGCATCATCAATGAGTTTTAGTTCAACATTTTCAGTTTTTAGAACATCTAACTCATCTAGGCAATTTTGGTTCTCGATCTTAAGACTTTCAATAGTTTTAAGATAAGCACCATTCTCAACCTCTACTCCATTGTATTGAAGTTCAAGGTCTTGAAGTTGCTCTTGCAAAGAATCTATACTATCAAGGTGTAACTTTTCATTTTCATCAAGAATGTCAATCTTGGCATATAGATCATCTATTATCTTTCCTAATCTCTTTCTTTTAGCTTTACATTTAGCAAGAGATGATTGACATTCACTAAGCATTTCAATGATAGATTCTTTAGATAATTCAAGTAAAGCTTCATCACTTACATTGCTTACCTCACTTACCTCCATTACCTCTTCACTAGTAGATGCCATAAGTGCAAGATGACATTCTCCATCCTCGGAACAAGATGAACTTGAAGTAGAAGACTCCTCCCATGCCGCATGAGCTGCATCTTTGGATCGTCTTTCCTTCTTGTCCTTCTTCTTGTACTTGGATTCTCTCTTGTATTTGTCATCCTTCTTGTGACTGCCCTTATGATAGCCCTTCTTGACTTTTGGGCAATCATTCTTGTAGTGGCCCTTTTGGCCACACTCATAGCACCTAGGAGTGGAGGAGGATTGCTTTCCCTTGAAGTGTCTTCCTTTGGAGTAATTGGCTTCATGGTCATTAGCACCTTCGTCTTCGCTTGAGGAGGGGCAAGGAGACTTCATGGCAAGCTGTTGTTGCCTCATCATTTCTTCGAAATGAGCTTTGAAGGCCGTGTCCTTCATCTTTCTTGTCTCCTTCTCTTCCCTTTTCTCCTCTTCCTCTTGCTTGTCGAGCCTTGGTTCGTGAGCTTGTAGGTTACCAACCAGCTCCTCAGTTGACAACTCGCTAAGCTTGTAGACTTCTTCAATTGAAGTCACCTTCGGCTCCCATCTCTTTGGAAGAGACCTCAAGATCTTGGCGTTGATGGTGCCTCGATCCATGACACTCCCAAGGGCTGCAAGGCTGTTGAGGATGACGTTGAGCCTTGTGTACATGTCCGCAACCCTTTCATTCTTCCCCATCTTGAAATTTTCAAGTAGGCCTCCGAGCATGTAGATCTTGGCCTCCTTGACCTGCTCCGTCCCTTCATAGGTGACACATAACTTGTGCCAAATCTCATGAGCGGTGTCCCATGAAGAGATGCGGTTGAATTCCGATGGAGAGAGGGCAGCGTAGATGATGCTAATGGCTTTAGCATTTAGTTGAGCACGCTTCATCTCTTCGTCCGTCCATGTTGTGATGTTCCCCTTCGGCTCGTCGTACTTGAGGTGGACTATCTTCCACATCTCGTAGCTAACTCCTTGGATGTAGAACTGCATCCTTCTCTTCCAATATAGGAAGTTGGTGCCGTCGAAGACCGGGGGTCTTGTGGAGTAGCTTCCCTCAAGGTTGAGTGAACCGAGAGCCGAATCGCCCATCTTCTCCTACTTGTTGAAGTAGCTTGGAGAAGACCCGCTCTGATACCACTTGTTGGATCAATGGGCTCTAGAAGGGGGGGGGGTTGAATAGAGCTTCACAAACTTCACAAGATAGATTAAACCACCAAATTATATTACGAGTGTAATTTGAAGCAAAACAGTAATTTGATGTCCTAAGCTAGCATTCATAGCAAGGGTAAGAGATATGGATAAACATGCACTTGGACAGGTGGTTTAGAGTGGTTCCTCGTCCTAAACTTAGGATCAAGTCAGTCCACTACCTAGAGTTGGTTAGGCTCTAGGATTTGTAACTTGAGGCTCTTATATTTCTCACAAAAATAAGATTACAAGCTACAACAACCAACCATCCAAGGTCTTATATAACAAGCCAAGATCTTCTACCTCACCAAGGACTTACCCACCAAGCAAGTAGTCTTCCGCCTTCTCTAAAGGACTTACCCACTCTTGCTCTGGTCTTCGGCCTTGAAGGAATTACCTATCTTGCTTGCCCTTCGCCTTGCACCTCTCCTTCACTTAGAGAGCTTTAGCACCTTCCTCCTTCACTCGGAGGCCTGGAGCAGCTAGCCTTCTTCTCCTTCACTTGGGGAAGAACAGCAACCTTCTTCTCTTTCACTCGGAGAAGAAACTTCAATCAATCTTCATAGAGAATGGAGATGGGAGAAGTGGAAAGGAGAGCTTTACAAGATTACAAATGATAGCTCTCATACATGGGATCCTAACTCACTCATACTCACGAATTTGCTTTGAAGGTAGAGAGAGAAAGGGGCTCAAAGGATTAGAAACCACTCAACTAAGGCTAGGACCAAGCATATGTGAATGAGCAACCTTGGAATGAAGTCCAAGAGGTCCTATTTATAGTTGAGGGTGTCCCTTTGAGGTTGGGTGAGTTAAGTGGCACAAACTAGCCGTTTTACAACTTGCAACGGATCTATTTTGAGTCCCACCAACTCCTCCAACGGTTGGAATTGCTTTTTCTGCATTCCAGTACAGTTCGATCGGCCGAGTTTCATTAAAGGCAACTCGGCCGACACACTAGGTGACAAAACCAACAGGGAATCTGTCGGCCGAGTTTCCAGGGGGAAACTCGGCCGATCAGTCTTCCTTTGGTTTTGACTGACCAGTGGATCGGCCGAGTTTCCTGGCATTGAAACTCGGCCGACAGCCCAGAAAATTCCTCAATACATGGATCGGCCGAGTTTGTAATTCGGCCGACCAAATCCCTGTTAAGGGGTATTTTGGAATATTCAAAAACTGTATAAATGATGGATTTTTGAGTTCCAATCATTTTATCCATCTTAGATACAATGCAAAACATGAATTTAAGTGATTACAAAAATTGCTCTAAGCCTCTAAGGGCTATATTACAAAGCGGGTGAAAGTCACATGTTTTGCATGTGCCGGGAGAGAGCTTTGAGTGAATTTTGATTCTTTTCTTGTATCTAATGTCTGCAATGATCTCAATTAGAAATGTTAGATACATATGAGTGGAATGGTTAAGTCATTATCAAAATATGGGCAATATGCGACACCTAGGTCAACAACCTGTTCCTCACTCCTTTCTCTATTTTTTTTCTTTTTTTCTTTTTGAGAGAAAGATAAAAGATGTGAGAAGCGAAGGAGAAAAGATAGAAGTGGAGGGAAGTAATGAGAAGAGGGGAAATGATGGAAGTAATGATAATAGAGGAGGAGGAGGGAAATAATGAAGGAAGAGGAGGGAAGTAATGAGCTTCACCATTTGTGGGCGTATCTTCATCATTTTCTGGGCATGTATTCATCATTTTTGGGTATTTTTTGTCATTTGTGGGAACAAGAATATGTTCACTATTTTATGGGTATGGGTTCACCTTTTCTTAGCATTTATAGCTATTTTTGGGCGCATCTTTATTGTTATTGGGTGCTTTTTATCCATGACCATAAAGATAGGTTCACCATTTTTTAAGTATGTGTTCACCTTCTTTGGGCATTTTTAGCCATTTTTGAAGTCATCTTCACTGTTAATGGGCGCTTTTTATCCACCACCATAAATTAGGCCAATTAATGGCTTTGTATAAAAAATGCCAAATAACAATGAAGATGCCCCCAGAAATGGCTAAAAAGTGCCCAAAAAAGGTGAACACATACTTGGAAAATGGTCAACTTATTCTTGCATCCACAAATGGCTAAAAAATCCCAAAAAGTTTTGAATATGCACAGAAAAATGGTGAGTGTGTACTTATTACTTCCAAACATGGGTAAGTGTGCCCAAACATGGGTAATTAATACCCAAAACTTAATGAACTTAATCAACGCTCCATATTGCATGAAATGACGACTAATGAATGAGTAATTGCGTCCATAAATAGATGATTGACACGCAAAATAAGATAATGGTGATCAAAACTTGATGAATTTAATCAACACCCACTAGCGTATGAAATGACACTGAATAAATGGGTAGCATCACCCAAAAAAGGATGATTGACACCCAAAATAAGATAATGGCGCCCAAAACTTAATGAGCTTAATCAACACCCAGTATCACATAAAATGACACCTAATGAATGCATAAGTGCGCCCAAACATGAATAATCAACACCTAAGATAAGTTATTGATGCCCAAAACTTAATCAACTTAATCAACCCCCTATGGCACATGAAATGACATCCAATGAATGGGTAAGTGCACCCAAACATGAGTAATTGGCACCCAAAATATGATAATGGCACCCAAAAATTCGATGAACTTAATCAATACCCAACTACACATGAAATGACGCCACTGAATGGGTAAGTGCACCCAAACATGAATAATTGACACCAAAATAAAGATAATAGTGCCTAAAACTAAATGATCTTAATCAACGTCCAACTGCACATATAATGACACTCAGTGAATGGATAAGTGCACCAAACATGAATAATTGACACTAAAAAAAAGATGATAGCACCCAAAACATAATGAACTCAACACCTGATTGACACCTAAAATAAGTTAATGACAAGTAAAACATTTAATGAACTCAATCAACTTTGTTTAACCAATGAATGGATAAGTGGCAAATCATCACTTCTATCCTCACTTCTTTTACTTCCCTCCAGACTTCCCTCATGATCCTCCCTTTTTGATCCAACTTCCCTCCTCATTTTTATGTTTTGATCATTTTTTCTCAATGGCATATCAATATTAGTTTTGTTGAAATGTATTTTTTACAAAGAATCTAATAATTTTTATGTCGTCAAAAAATTCAATAAGGAATAAAAGTTATAAAAAAATCAAATTTCTTTGTCATCACATCACCTCCACCTACCACCCAATAATATTTATTTTTTATGTTCCACATCATTTCTCTTAGAAAGTGTATCAACATTGGTCTTATTGGAAAATATTTTTTACAAAGAGTCGAACAACTTTTATTTTGTCAAAAAATTGATCACAATTAAAAGTTTTGGACGAAATAAGTTTCACTTTCAGACAATAAATACCCCACCACGACACCCCAAAATTATCATACAATACCACTGTCACCTTGTTGTCTGCTAGCCCGCCAATAACACCATCCAAAAAGACAAAACATCTACATTCGCTAGGGTTGATATATACTTATATATTCGTACATGAAGAAACACCAAATTGTGACCCCGCATGCATTATTTCACAGAAGCTCGACGGTCCAGAAGCCTGGCTAGTTGACTACTTCGATATGGTCGCCGGAACAAGCACCGGAGGACTCCTGACGGCCATGATAACCACACCGAAGAAGGAAGACCCCAAGAAGCCCTTGTACGCTGGCACCGACCTTGTTCCTTTACCTCACCCACTGTCCCAAGATCTTCCCTCAGGCATCGGCATCGTAAGCCAACTTGTTTATAAATACCAGCGGATCTGTCGGACTATTCTGTAGTATATTAACATATGTGCTGATGCTTACTATGGGTGCATGTTACAGGGTCTGGAATCCCTTCAGTTTACTACAGGGCACCGTTGTCAGGCCCAAGTACGACGGCAAGTACTTGCACAACCTCGTCGGGTCGGTTCCGTTGTCGGCGACTACAATCTGACGGACACCCTCACCAACGTCGTCATCCCGTCCTTCGACATCAAGTACCTCCAGCCCGTGATCTTCAGCACCTTCGATGTGTGTAAACAGTCAATATTTTAAGTACTGTATGTAACATATTAGTTGCAAATAGTTTACCAGCTGGAAGATGCTAACAATTGCGTGCTAAGAGAGACAAACTGAGGAACCCTAAGCTGGTTGACGTCTGCATCTCTACTTCCGCTGCCCCGACCTACCTCCCGGCTCACCGTTTCGAGGTCCAGGGTGACAACGGGTTGAAGAAAGAGTACAACATGGTCGACGGTGGCGCCTGCGCAAACAACCCGCTGAGTCCATGCTACGACGACTCTGCAGTAAACACGTCCACAATGACCACCACGGAACACGGTTGAGTAGTAAAGGAAGTGGCTCTCTTAATTTCCGTATCCACTATGAATCTGTCTCATTTGTGTATGAAGTGGCTCTCTTAATTAATTTCCATAAACATTTACATATCTCACGTAGAACAATGTCGCAAATACTGCCACGATGCCTGCAATGATGATTTTCATCTGTAGCTTGCTCTGTTTTATTGACTACGCTTTCAATACGGCATTCGATACTATTTTTTAATGCCAACTGATATCTTTTTTTTGTTGGAAAATTTGGTGACACTATTTTTAATACCAATCGATATCTCTTTTATGTTGGAAAATTTGGTAGTAGTTGCTCGATATCTTCACTGTGCATTGTCGATCATTGATTTTTTCTAACTGGTTTGTAAGATTCAAATGACAATGTTTATTTATGAGATATAGAGATGCAATCGAGAGCATATATATTAGGCTATCTTTAAATGCAACAACCGAATGCGAAAGTCAGCTTTATTAGTTTTTACGGATCTCCAAAGAAAGATGAATTGTGTGATTTATTAAAACTTTTCTAAACCAACTTTATATTATTTGATGCTGTTCATTGGCTTTCTCAATTTACGATTGATAGGGAAGCATACTTTTAGTGTTAATTTTGTCTACCTAAACAGACTATTACTAGATAATTGTTCATTTACTATACATTTCAAAACTAATCTGTATTCTCCATAGACGCATACGGGCAGACCATTGCCGCAGTGGGCGCAGTTACAATGGAGATTATCCGCGAGAACAAGGACTTCCACCCCTTGAACCCGGTAGACTACTGCCGTTTCCTCATCATCTCCATTGGAACTGGTTCAGACAAGTCCGACGGCAAATACTTGGGGTGCCCTGAACTGGATCTTCGACGTCAAGACCTCCGGCACGCCCATCATCGAGTTGTTCATGCAAGGAAGCTCGGACATGGTCGACTTCCACGCCAGCACCGTGTTCAACTCCGTCGACTCTGAGAGCAACTACCTTCGTATCCAGCACGACTCACTCGTGGGTGACGAGACACTCATGGACAAGGCAACGAACGATAACCTCAATCATCTCGTCCAGGTCGGGAAGACCTTGCTCAACAAGCCCGTGTCGAGGATCAACATTGACACCGGTATGGCCGACCCTATCAGCAAGGGGACTACCAACGCCCAGGAGCTAGTTCATTTCGCCAAGTTGCTCTCCGATGAAAAGAAACGTCGCGCCACTGCGTGAATAGTTGATGGATGAAGATAAGCGTCGTGTGATTTCATATCATCAATCCATGAGGCCGCTACCGAGAAGACCCATGTGTTTTTTCAGCATGAGACTTATCTCTACAAATAATTACCATTCGTTACAAGTCGTGTATACATAGCTACTAGAGCCAGAACGTTTCAGACCTTCGATAACCCACGTTCTTGTTCTTGATGTGGCCATAGATATTTTATTTTACTTTTCCCTCTGAAATCACCATCGTGACACAAGCAACGCGACTCTTGTTCCACACCATGTGTAGAGATGATCATCACACGGAAGCTCTCTTGTTCCACAGTTCATGTGCAGAGATGATCATCGCACGCGGCTGGCTAGCTTCCCGCAAGTAGCCATCATTGCCTGTATCTGACAACCGGAACCCAAAGCAATCCCAGTCGTCAAGCTTTGTGTTAAATAATCAGGAGATGGATTTGGAGATCATTAAAGCTAGAGAATTGAGACGGGTCTCATATTTTTTGCACCCCAGTGAGCAATAAGCAGTAGAAAGTATGAATAATAAAATGTTGCAATTCAGTCTATAAAATATGTATCGTAGCACTCACGAAAAATATGTTACTTTATTTTGCCTTCAAAATCCAATTTCTTTCACTGATTGGCCAAAGTATATAAATAGACAAAGACAAGTACGGTTCAATTATGGTCCGAGGAAAGTGGACACAGTTGTCCGTAACCTACTTTTTTTTTATTGCTCGTGCTATACACGTTTTTTTCAGTTATACAGCCCACAACCACCCTCACAGCCTCAATTCTAACGTTTTAATTGCCATGTCAAAATGAATTACACGTCAGTACGTCACCGGTAAGGATGGAATAGCATGGCGTTTGAAGATCACATATGTTTACGGAATGTCGAACCCGGATGCAGATAGTTCAACTAAACGGCATTTTAGCAACAAAAAAGTTTGACTTCAATTCCTAGGTAGTCTCCTCCAATAGAGTTAATTACTTTTCATTTTGACGATGTAACTAATGATCAGTACTGCTATCAGTTTTCTTTTCAGTATGCAAACTATAGTTTACAATAAATTCCGAAATTCATACGCTTGCCTTGGGATCCAAATTCACTGTTACGGAAAGCTGTTTCGTATGTGCTACTGTAAAAACACTCCATTAATATATTTAGGGGTGGGTTTTGGGGTAAAAGTAAGGTTAAGATGGTTTAGAACAACGTCTGTCTCAACAACATGTTACATCAAATTAGAGTCCCATGCCTTGAAGTAAATTCAGAACTTAATCTGACTAAACTAGAAATGAAACGTACATGATACACTAATTATCTTACCAACTACAACTAATATGTAGCATACTTTTTTGGATGAACCCTCATGAGGTTGGTTTGGTGAGACTCAATTGTCATGTCATCAAGCATCTTTATCTACAACGGAAGCAAGATCTTGAGAATTCACATTATTCAATTGTTGTAACCTAAAAACATAGAAACAAGACATGCCATTATGACAGACACAATGGTATTCTGGAGGTAAACTATCACACCTAATTGTACTGAAAAGTAATGCGTGCATGGAAGGGACTTATAAGAGTAAACACTTTGTTTCTAAAAACGTGGCACAGAAAACTTTATATTTTATCATGTCGTTTTCCATTATGACTTAGATGTCCGAAATTTTAGCCACTTTGAATCATGAAGCATGATTTCTATAAAGTGGGTTTTGCACTCTTTGGTTCAATTACCTTTTTACACTCACCATTGCTTACTTTTGGCTCCACATCTTCATTCTGTGTGTACTTGATGTTGTGTCGTGCTTGATTTGGAAATATAATGGTTTATAGTATTCTCTGGCATCAAAATCTAACTCCATTAAGCTCTCTACTCAATGTGATCAATTTAAGATCTAGTATCACCTTTTGGATCTCAAACATTTTCTGTATGTTCTAAATTATATCTGCAACCTTTGTTCTAAATTTCATCCTAGTATACTTGTACAAATTCTACAATTTTCTAAAGTTATATACCTAACAAACCCCTTTTAACCCTTTTTATTTCCTTTTTTTCTCGATTTAACCCCTCACCGACCCAAATTCGTTTACCCTCATACCACACTTGGCATGCACTGGGACCGCGACTTAGGGCTTGACCAGGTGGTCGTTGGATCTAGATCTTATGACCAACTAGTCATGTCCAACATGACGAATTTTGAGTAAGTAGGACTATTCAAATAGGATTTCCACAGTGGCCTAGAAGTATGGCATTATCCTTTTCCCTTGATTTCCTCTCCTTTCTGTAATACCCCTGGCCTAAGTTATGTCTTAACCCTAGAATTTTTGCTTAAATAAGTTACTTACCAACTAGTTCTAATCTTTTGAAAAGTAATTAAGGATTCTTATGAAGTTGTTTTCAAAGTTGAGCTTAATTGCAAACTAATTGTGCACTATATGAAAGTCTGAGTGAAATGTGCAATTTACCCAAGATGAGGAGTTACATTGCAAATGTCACATGTGGAATGTGTCCTAAGTTTTTTAGTATAATAAGGAAGACAATGATGCTAAGTGGGGGCTTGTGGAATGCCTAAATCCCAAGTTATAACTTGTTTAAACAATGCTAGTACTTTGTGCACCAATTTTGGTACAATTTGTAATTTACCCAATATGTGGGGTTAAAATGTAAATTACCACCTCTAGAGTGTCCCTACTCCCTCTATGTATCTTTTAGAGGAAATAGAAAGAAGGAGGCATTATGTTTGAATCACCTTTGAGTGGTGATACTCTTGGTAATGAGTGACCAAGAATGAGTTGAAGTCAAGAGCCTTATATGTGTTGTATCGAGTTGTAGACTTGATATAAGGATCCATATCGGCCAAGGAGTCAAAGTAGGAGCCTCCTATCAGTTTGTTGATCCTTGGAAAAGGCCATGATGGGGAGAGCACCTCAAGGATGTGGCCCATGACGTGTTGCAAAGTTCCTTACAAAAAGTGTATCGGGTTGCTTATTTAATGAGATAAAGACGAGATAACTTGCCCAACAAGATAAGTAAGGGCTGAGATATTGTCTCTAGGCTATCCCCAAGACTCTTGCATGGCAAGATATACATGTGTGCATGCATGGCCACGTGTCAACCATCCATGGCCATGTGTCATCTAGTAGCATGAGGGGAAGACACCTCATATATGCTTTATCTCAGGAAATCAAGTATATATACTTCACCTTTCACCAACTTATGAAATTTTACAATCCTCATAACCATTCCCCTTGGAGATATCATGCAAAGACCCTTAGGTATCATGCAAATTAGCTCAAGGAGCTAGGAGAGCTCGAGCACCAAGCTTTAGGTAAGGCTTTGGTCACCTTCAACCTTGGTTGAAGTAGGATATTGGGTTATGGATATTCTTTTCTTTCCTTCTTCACCAAGTGCTTAACTATGGTGATCTCTTGTCCATGGAGGAGTTGTGAACGAGACCTGGACCTTGGAGAAGTTCTTCTTCAACCTTAGGACGTGGTGCTTTGTTGCAGCTTTGAAGTTGTTCACAAGGTGGGTTATATAACTTGAACTCTATCATGTTATTATTCATCACCTAAATTGCTATACTTAATGAACTACTTTAAATTATGAAAATCTTCTGAAATAGTTGATGAATTTATGAGTTCTAGTAGTTTCTTAGATCGGTTTCCATGAACTAGAACAGATAGAATGAAGGTCTAGAGCTTGAAGAAGATGGTATCACTTCATAAAGTGATATCAGGTTCAAGCACCCAAACAAGTAGCTCTTACCCGATATGATAATATACATGCACTAGTTGCACGATATGCTTGTGAGATTATATCTTCTTGCATGATATGGAATAAAGTTCCTACCTTGGAACATGATATGGTGTTAACCATAAACATTTGCACGATAGGAAGTCAAGTATTGACTCCTTGCATGATACATGAACAAGTGTATACTTGTGAGATAATATGAAACCCTAGTTGGGTACCTGATATGAGTAACTTAAAGCAAGTATTCTTTGCCCGATATAATCATGTAATATACCCCTGGTACACGATACCTGGAAGTAGACATTTGGTGCATGATATGAATAAACAAGTAAACCCTTATGCACGATATAAGGCATGGATTCTAAGTGTAATCTGATATGGTTGAAACACCTCAACCCGATATGAAACTCAAGATAGGGTTAAACTAATATGGGGATAATGGATAGCTCATACACGATATGAGTCATGCCCTTTTCAGGATGTGGAAGATACACATTTACCCTTATACACAATACAAATCTAAAACTACATCTCTTGCACAATAAGAGATAGTGAACACTCTAAACGATATAGAATTGGATAATTCCTAAGTGATGGGTAAGCCAATATAAGTGGTGAGTGATACCACATGGAAGATATGAATGATACCCCTTGAAGGATAGGGAAAGTACCTACTCCTACCTTGTGAACGATATGAGGTTCAACTCATACTTCATGCACGATATGACATAATTTACCTAAGTTGATGGGAAACCCTAGATGAGGGATTAAACCTGATACACCCTACCCTTTGTGTGATGGTTTGTGGTATGAGAATATAATAAGACACCTGGCTTGTCAAGTAACTATATGACAAGGTTGATCCTTGAAAGAATGAAGGAGTTATGAGTCTATGGGTCTACCTAACATGGTAACCTGATATGTCACCCGATATGTAACACGATATGTTGCCCGATATGGATACTTGATATGACAATCCTAAAGGGAAACCGATATGGAATGTTGTGTATACCACTCAAAGGATATATGATGAGGCATATGCTCTATGCCCGATACGGGGCACATCTTGTGCACAATATGGCACCAAGCACATAGCTTATGCCCGATATGGGGTCAAGCACCTAGCTCATACCCGATACAAAGCTAATTTGAAATGATAAGATCTAAGTGATAGTCCATCCGATATGGGTACATGATATGTTAATTAGGGGATACACCCTAAAACATGACATGGTGATGTGGTTATACCACATGCCTGATATGGATACATGACATGAAGTAAAGAATGTGGTTTAAAGTATAATATGATAATACACACATCTTGATACCCAATATGATAGAGACACTCCAATCATGAGTAACTGATTGAGTGATATATGTTGAATGTGGTGTTAATCAAAATATGATGTGAATTGTTAATGATGGACTAATATTCCTTAAGAGGAGTATTGAACCAAAAGTATGATGTAATCAATATCGTAGTGAAGATGAGAAAGAAACTCATACTTTGTGTTGATAATCATTTAATGATAAATGATGAAAATGGATAAGTATGATTGCATACTTATGATATCAATATATGCTCCTAGATGTGTGGAGCAATGAATTAGGGTTGCACTGATAACATGAACTTGAAACCCTATTCGGCTATAAAGGGAAACCCTAACCCTAATTATGGGAAGGTTGTATTTCTCTTATTGCGTAAGCCTTGTGAGGCATGTTAAATACTTATATGATAAGTATAATGCTTAATGGCCTTGTAAGCCATGTGTATAGTTGTTTCCTAGTGAGAAGTGACAAGATGTTTAATGGGCCTTGTGCCTAGTGAGAGGTGACATGATGTTTAATGGGCCTTGTGAGCCATGTGTATAGTTGTTGCCTAGTGAGAGGTGACAATATGTTTAATGGGCCTTGTGAGCCATGTGTATAGTTGTTGCCTTGTGAGAGGTGACAAGATGCTTAATGGGCCTTGTGAGCCATGTGTATAGTTTTTGCCTAATGAGAGGTGACAAGATACTTAATCAAACCATGTGAACTATGTGAAATACTTGTACCATAAGTAAAATGAATACATTGGTTTGAGGACCTAGAGGTAATAGTTACCTATTACAGAGGTAACAATGCTATGTGATGATCTAGGGGTTTGAATACCCAGATCCAATAATCATGATGATAATGATATGAAGGGATGAGGATCCCTAGTAATGTGATAATGGGATGAGATCCCAAGTACCAATTATCTAAATGTGTTTTAAAGACTTGAATAGATGTATTACACCTTTCTTTATAGCATTTGTTGTGATTAATAATGATGACTTGTTTTATGCTAAAAGAATGTTGTAATACATGTAATACATCATTAGGAACTATAAAATGTTTCCCTGACCATAGATCCAACAGCGTCAGAACTTGCTGAATGGTGAAACGGGTTTCCCGCAACATAACCTGGAATGCATATTTTTGAATATGTGGGGGCATGGAGACTAAGTGTCCATGACTCAATAATTTCATAAGAATGTCTCAATAGAGCACGCTGAACTGACCCGTGGCTCAGAGCATGGTGCCTATGTGACCATGTCTCAGTGTATGGTTCCTAAGTGACCATAACTCAATAACTAGGGATGGTCGTTGTAGATGTTCCCCTAAGAGAGCACATTTGACGTTGTAGCTCTAAGCGAGGATGTCTATGTACCCTGGCACAACTATATTGCAGTTGACATGAGATTTCGTGCTAATCCTAAGTGGTCTCATACTGACCAAGACAAGGGAGGTCATGGAAACTGACTCTTCCATTGACCTTGTATGGTACCGACTTGTGAGCAGTTTGTGGTCGGTTTGAGATGAACGGGGTATGCTTCATATCCTCGGGACATAAGTGTGATTGTAAAATATGTTCAGCCATGTAGCATATCTGCTTAAGGATCAAATATATATATATATATATATATATATATATATATATATATATATATATATATATATATATATATATATATATATATATATATGTATGTATAACATCTTAGTTGATAAATGTTATTTATGGTTCTTTACATTCCTTGCAAAGCATAAAGATGAATTATGAATCTACCATGGGTAGATGCAGTGTTCTCCTTGAGAAAGGAAACTATCTTATTTTGTTCATATAATGATTAATCCTGCCTATTAATATAGAAGAACCATGCTTAGTTTTTATAATGGTGTACATAAAATTGCATAACTTGTAAAAACACTTTTCAGATTGGACCAAACTTGAAACATAAGCTTGTCTTATGATTCCAAATCATATCATAAGGTTATATTATAGTTCTAAGAATTCAATCATGATAATTAAGCATGTTTAACCATTTAAACAAGGTTAGGGGTCTCACAGTAACGTCCTAAGATTTGAGGCCTCAGACAAAACGATCTTAAAAGGAATGATTAGACTATCCATATCACCAAGGTACATCTCCTTTTTAGAGATCCCATCACTAAAGAACTCCATAGTTAAGAATTCTCATCTTGGAGTAGTACTAGGATGGGTGACTAGTCAGGAAGTTGTCCCTGACTTGCGCGTGAGTGAGGACAAAGCACTCAGTTATGTTTAGTGGTGGTCTGTGGGGCTAGTCATCAATCTTGAAACTCTACTAGAGCCTTGGGCAGTGGGCCCAAGTGTTACAAAAGCATCCATGAATATTATTAAAATAGGGTGGAAGTAGATAAGGAAAGAGATAGGAATCGAAAGTGTAATGATCGTCATCAAACCGAAAAACAAATCGTTACTAATTAAGCAGAATAAACATAATCATCGGATTAACAAAAATCACTAAAATTTAAAACCATTTTGCAAGGAGATCCTTGATCAGAAAACTTATACTGAAAGATCCAAAACCCATACATATCTTGATTTACATTATACAGCATTGTTTCATCTCATCTTGAGGATAACATATAATAGTTTCTCTATCAAAATATATATTGGAGCAACATAAAACCTCGAGGCATACAAGCCAAAATCTTAGATTGTTCATGAAACCATTATGAACCAACTCCAAGGACCTGAGAGTACAGAGACGACACATAGGACTTTTATCTACAAGAAACGACAGACAATACACTCAACCTGAGTTGTCACTGCTGCCACAACTGTTGTTCCTCCTCTATAGAAAGATCTCCGCCACTTCTTGCTTGTCCACCTAAAAATTGTGGATCCCACAGGGTGAGACAATTTTCTAGTGAGAGACATAACTCTCGGCCGACCATATTATTATTGATTATCTTGCATGAGCTAGATATTGCTCTAAAAATGAAGTTCTATGTTTGGTTTTTGGATCAATTTTCCACCTACTAATAATGGTCTCACCGAGTCCCACACTTAAAGTTCTCATTGGACCATCAACCAACAGTTGTTATGGTTCAACACTTGATGAATGTTTTGACTTATGATCCGTTGGTGAACAACCGATGGTGGTACTGGATACCACAACTGATGGTGACACTGGACACCACACCCGATGGTGGTTCTTTGTGTCACAACTGATCGTGGACCCTATGTCCACAACTAATGGTTTCTTTCAGGTAAGAAACCCATGGTGCCTTTTTTTCTAACAAACGACGGCTAGAGTTGGTTAAGTTGGTGAGTCATTTAGGCCACAATTCAATGGTTTTTCTAGATGATTTGCTAAAGGTTTTTACTTATGTTGTAACTGATGGTTTCACCTACTCATCATCCAATGGTCATGAGTGAGGTCTCTAATTTGATGGTTTGGTTTGTATGATGAAGAATCAATGGTTTTATGCCCATAACCTTGTAGTCTTACCTTTTCCCTCATATAAATTTAAACTAATAGTCACCACAATGAGTTGATATGTAAAACTAAACTAGCTTGCCTTGTTACACCTAGCCCTAACAGAAATATGTGATGATGTTCATTCATTCTTAGTATCCTTAATTGATTTGTATGATGGTGAAATATTATTCAATGTTGTTGTAACCTCAATATGCTACTATATGAAGATCATAATCTTCTTAATGCAATGTTATGCTACACTTGTAAACCACAAATATGGTGAGGGTATGTTGGCTTGTTATAAGGTGTGGAAAGATAATGATGTTCTTGTAGGTGATTATGAGAATGGACTTGATGGCCTTTGGGAATTCCTTGAGCCCTTATGGAGGTGTGATCCTCTTCAATATTTGATAAGGATTGGTATCCTGTGATGATGTGATAAGAAATATGTCTCATACATTTTGTGTCTTCTGGACTTGTTATATATCAATGCTTGCTAAAATGAATTAGGGTTTGTATGCACTTGTTTGGTGCAACCTTAATTCACCCAATTGACATAACTAATTAAGTGAAAACCTAATCATGTAGTTCCTGAACCGTAGAACCAGTCAGTGCCAGGACTTGGTGGATGAGGAAACGAGTATTCCTAAGGGATGCTCAGAGTCACATACATAACTATTGAGTATGCGTGGGTGCAGTGAGTGTACATCCTTGACATCTGGATCCCAAGGTTATGCATGATGGTTGTGGTCATGCCTCGTCTTGAGAAGAGTTGATACTTGTAACATATGCGATGAGATTAGGACAATTGCGGTTGTACCTCAGATGATCGAGTTTTATGTTTCCTAGTTTTGAGGGTGGTGATCTTTATACCAAGGGCATGGTGGTGTTAGCAGCTTGACTATATGTCACTACATGCAGCTTGACTGTTACGTCACTACATTTCACTCATACTGAATGACAGGGTGACATCTCATGACACCTACACTCCTAGATCATGTATGGAACTGGTTGCGACCAAGCGATGGTCAGTTGGAGTCTAAGTGGTATACTTCACTCTCCCCAGGGATTAATGAAAGATGTAGCCCAGCCACAGTATATCTGTTTAGGGTTAAACATGACTCACATTGGATGTTAACCATTTTCTTGTTTCCTTACACTATTAATTGTTAGATAGTGCAGTTAGAGCAGTTAAATGTTAACTAAATGATAGTTTTATCTACTCTTTTATATGCCTTGCTAATTATACATGTTGTTAGGCCTATCTATGGTGATCATGCTTAACCTACTTTAGTTGTTTAGCATGTTATTCTTGGTTAGTCTGCTTAATTGGTTTGATATGCTTATTATATAACTTGTTCTAATCAATATTTGTTGTTGAGAGTTATATCTTTCATCGGGACATGGGTCTCACCTTGTGGGTCACCACATCTTTTTAGGTGGTCGTCAGCGACGTTGTTACGACCCCACCTCATGATAACCCCCAATTAACGGGGACCGAGAGTTTGAAGCCGCACCCATGACTTCCGGATCAAAGGTTCGACAATTAACCAAGAATAATTATCAAATTTTAACATACTATACTGAAAGATGTAAGAAAATAAATTTTTGCATACCTTTTGAAAACATGGATCTCTAAACTTCTATCCACACCGATACTAATCTATCTAATCCTCCTTTGCACTTTAATTCTCTTTGAGTATCACATGTGCCACTTTACTGTTTGTTCTTTTCATTGTACCTAAAATGCCGAAAAAATAAACATGCAACTATGATAACAATGTAATCATTCAATTACTTATTTAACAACCAATATTACGTTTTAGATATAACTCCGCAATCTAAGAGTACCCTATCCTCTGTGTTGTCCCCATTAAACCCCTCATGATCCACCTATAAGTGAACCAGTTTCTAGGGTTGAGTCACATGGCACTACTCGTAAGTAGACCACTCCTTAACTCGAGATTTGCTAAAGAGTCTCATGGCACTACACGTAGGTAGCCCAGTTTCTAACTCACGGTAACCTAGACCTTACTCTAGGATTACCCCTTTTTTAGCCTTTTCAAAGTAATAGATGTGGACCCGGATCTAGCCAGTTATATATACTCATTTATAGTGATAATCATAGTCACTTTATAGTTGCATGAAATAAATATACATCCAACAGTTTAGTTGCATTCAATGTGATTAAACATCTGGGAATCCATCGGGAAACTAAAGCGGTTATTCATAATCGTAACCACATACCTGTCTTGGAGATCTCAAGCAACAATTTATCCAAATCCAACTAGATGTCCAATCAAGCAAGCCAATCAATCAATCAAGCAAACATTGATCCTGAAAACATGTATAATGTCTAAATGTCACAAGCATATCCCAACCAACTCCTCATTGACTTGGGACACCTTTCTAAGGTTTCTAAGTCTCATTAGGATGCATTAGGGTTTCTTAGATCAATTTCTCAAACTTTATCCTTTTTAAGTTAACAAACCCTAAAACAACTTTTCTTCTCATAAAAACCCTAATTACTCAATTTATCCATATTAAGGATCTTTTATGCTCAAATTAGCTTAGGATCATCACATCTCTATTTTATTCGTGGATTTACACAATTAAATCAATTAAAAGACATATTCTTCTAGATTAGGGTTTTCAAGCTCATTAGTGCATAATCATGTACGAAACCCTAAATTAAACCAAATATATAAAAAGATCATATTTTTAAATCCTATTTTCTCTTTGATTAACAACAGGTTAATATCATCTTGAATTATCCATCTATCATCAAATCTAAGGGTTTTTCCTTAATTGAATCATTAAAGATGATAACTTTATGCCCTTTTCAAATTCATGCATATTTAAGCACATAAACCCTAAATTAGACTAATCATGTGAAAAGTTATTCCTTTTTTAATATTATGTACCTTTTTACCTTTAACAGGTTAACATCAACTCTAAAACCCCATTAAATACTTTAATCATATCAAAATAGGGTTTCTTAATCTTTAATTCATTAAAGATGATAATTTACACTACTTTTCGAATAGAAAGAGGAATTAACTTTTAAACATATTTTTATTGGATTCCTCTCATTTTTATGAGCAATTTGATTTATAGTTTTGCTATTTTCAGAGTTACCATTCAAGAGATACAAATTTTACAAAATATTACTTACTTGGCCAATTAGGTTGCGCCACGTCATCCTTTCCATGCAACACGGTTTGTTTGGAAACATAACCGAATTATGAAAACGCTCCTGCGTAAGTTGGCGCTGCTTCGTACCCCGGAGGGGTAGAACGGTCCAACGCGAACTAGGTTGTCTTCAACCTTGGGACGGTGCTCCCTGTCGCCCTAGATGCGATTTGCGGAGCCTCTCCTTTCCTCTCTGGATCCCCTCGACCTCTGGAACCTTCTCCATTCTCTGGGCTTCCCTCTGCCGCACCAAAAAAGCTCTCGGTTGCGCTCATGGTGGCGGAACGTGACCTGGGCAGACCTGCAACATGGCCGTCCAGTGCGTCGTGCTGTTGCTGCCATGGTCGTCAAGGGTGAAGGGATACCCTCCCAAACACTCCAGGTTAGTGTGGACGCAGCATGGCTCCCTCGTGACTCCCTATGTAGCCTCGTGGCTCTAAAAACACCCTGCTTTACTTTAGTTAGGGTTTATGGGAGAAACCATGGTAGAAGAGGGGAAGACGTGTGGGGGATCTTCTGGGCTCGGTCTGGAGAGTCTACCCTTATATAGGGGCGAACACGAAGCCCTAAGGCGTGCCTCCTTGAGGACCATGTCCGATTCTTGAAAGGAAACCTACTTTTCCTTGTTTGAGGAGTACCCATCTCTCTCTTTCTCTCTACTATTCCATATTTCTTGGTTAAATACGAAAATCTTCCCCCTTATCCACGTTTATACTTGCCTTTTAATTATTTATCACGAAATCATGTATTCCCTTTTAATAGAAAATACTTTCTTTTTCACAAAATTCACTAATGATGTATCATATTATCCTCTTATTTTGCAATTTAGGTATTTTGTCTTGCCTCTTACTTCATTGGGCTCCTTGTACCCCAAGAAACTCTTATTATTTCGAAATTACTTTTTAAGGATACTTATTATCCTTTCAGATGCATCTATATGCATTATATCACATTATCTTGTTTATTTCTTATCAAAATGATTCTTTTTGAGGATCTTTCTTTATTTCTCTTTTATTTTCCTCATTGGTATTCCCTTTAACATTAGAAATCCTTGGGATACGAAAATTCACAAAGGATAACCCTATTATACCTCTTTTCACTTATTTTCCACATATTATCATTATTTTCAATTTATTTCTTAATAAAGAAATACTTAATTAGTCTTTTCTTTTCTTATTACTTTTCTTTGCTACTTTAGACTCCTTGGATCCCAAGGAATCCAAGAGGCATGAAATCCTCTTTGGATTTGCCTTCTAGAGGTTTCCACATATTTCTCTTATCAAATATTCAATTATTCATTCACTAATTGAATTTTCTTTGTTATTTCCTTGTTATTGGGCCCAATAGCCACTAAAGCCCACAAATCAAACAACAAGGCTATTTTAAACGAAAACCAATTATTCTCAATCAAATATATGATTATTTGTTCAAACATCTTTAATATGAGAAATTATATTTCTCACCACTTGAACCCAAAAATTGGGGTTGTAACATCCTTCCCCTCTTATAGGAATTTTGTCCTCAAAATTCAAACAAGCAAACAAACAATTCAGGATAAGACTTTTCCATGTCCATCATTGGCCCCTATGTGGCTTTACCGTATCATGGCGCTTTCACAGAACCTTTATCATCACATATTCTTTTCTCTGAGTTCTTTCATCCTGGCGTCTATAAACTACACAGGTGACTCAGGCCATGTCATCCTCTCTCGGGGCTCACTAGGTTCATTGCTCAGCACATGGTCGGGGTACCGTGCTCTAAATTAGACACATGGAAAACATCTCCCATTACTCTATCCTGAGGGGTAGGGTCAAACCTAACCTTCTCCACCCATCCTTTCTAATGGACCCATGTATTGGGGACTCAGCTCTCTTAGTTATAACTTAGAGGGGTCAAATTTTCATGTCACATTTTTTTTCCACAGTAACTTGTATGTCAGTCTACTTTGCATCTGCTCACGACTCTCATCGTCTGTAGGCTCCTTTCAGCCCTTGTACAATCAAAATGACTTCATCTACACACACTGTGGTCCTTTTCTAACCATCATGTGGTCCTTTTCACCAACATCACCTTACTGAAGTGGTGACCCACACAACCTCCCTTACAGAGCTTCATATAAAACTCGATACTGGCTATGGTGGTTATCTTCACATCTTTCATAGGATAAAAACTGTCTCTAGATATCACCCTGAATGAGCACACATGCCCTCATCAGACCCTTTAGTCTGGATCATACTAACCATAGTTAGGGGTGATAAACTATACTAACATTGAGTTCTTCATGTACCTACTTCCACTTTATGGAAGTGAACCTTTAGGTCAAACTCAAGAACCTTTGAACTCGCTTCATGGTGTAGTTGAACCATCTTTCTCATGGGTAGTTCAACTGGATCTGTCCCTTATCCGAACTCTTCCTTTCTCATATTATCTAGGTAAGGTGACCTACCATAACCCATATTGTATCTCAACCTTCTTTGGCCCAGGGGAGACCTATCACAACATCCATAGTGTTGATCTCCCATTTCCTCTCAGGGACTCTTTTGTCCTCTATATTGATACATTGGGTTACTGGGGTTCGTCCTTTAGCTCTTAGCTTGCATGGCCATAAACCACATGCAACTTTATCTTAAGCATCCAAAGTGCTATTTCCATTTTCTACGGTGTACGGTGATCTTCAACCATGATTTTCTGTATGTCATGATTCTTTCAAGATCAGATCCTCTGAAACCCTAAACCACTCTAGTCGGGGTTTCGTCACCTTCTCTTCCAAAGAAGTACATCTGAGGTTTTACCACCATCCTTTCATTGCATCTAGGACTAGAGTGGCTAACCCAACAACCATAACCTTTCAATGTATCTTGTTACATCTGAGTGTTATCCAAACACCTCTCCCTTTCAAACTTAAGGTTAGCCAATCAACCCTTTCTAGCTTCTGGTCAAACAAGTCAGATGTATCTCAACTAGAGCATCCATTACCACTTCACATCCTTAGGTATTAGGTAACATTACACTTCCATGTATTTCACTTATCATGTCACCTCAAACTATATGTTTATCTTCATAAGAACACTCTCTGATTCCATCATCATGGTGATCAAACTCAACCTGGTATAACTTGTAAGTTCCACATAGCTCATGATAAAAACATCCTCATAAGGGGAGTACCACATTCCTCTTAGTGTTTACAAACCATCCATGTATCATTCACTTTATCAGGGTAGAAATCTTCTCTATCCCCATTTCTCATGGCAACGCTCCAACCTACATCATCTCTTATTCTTGGTGTATGACATGCATAATGTCCTATCTCTCACCCCCATAACAAGAGGAAATAAGCATTTGGATGCAGTCCAAATACAGAGTTCTTCCTGTTCCAAGAGTAGAGATGGTACATCCCACCTTTCCAGTACACCTTTAAATCTAAGTTGCAACGTGCCACATATGCCTCTTCATCATAAACAGCATGATATCAAACTAGTCTTGAACCGACTGAGGTTTATATCCTTAGTCATCTCCTCTAGGTCTATAGGGTACCGACTCTTTTGGGGTCATCCCTCTTCCTTCATGCATCAAGAGAGTGCCCTACTCATTTGCCCTTTGGGTCCCCTGAGTTCATGAAGGTGATCAATCTCCTAACCCATGGTCCTCAGATAATGATAGCTGTTACCTCCCAACCCTATGGTCATGTGCAACTAGGGAATTAGGAAACTCCTACTTTCATCGGTCTTATCCCTACCTGACCCTAGGATAGACTTAGGATTCTCCATTACATTACATGTTCACTTAGAACCTTACCCAAGTCTTCATCATCTCTCTTTCCGCATTCATGGGTTGACTCTCATCCGTTCATAGGCATCATGGCTACCTGCCTACCTTGGTCAAGCCCCATACTGGTTACCTCCATGGTAACACATTCACATGCAATAGAGATGGATATCTATGGGTCTGTAGATTCAATCTCATACTATGTACCTTTCACTTAGCTTCTCAAGATCCTATGAGACCTCTTTAGGTTACCTTGAACCAATAAAACTGATATACACCCTTCCAAAGGGGTCCCTCTCGCAAGATGGGAGGAAAACTATCTCTAAGGTCACAAAAGCTCTTAGGTCTAGGGTTTATGTGATAAAGTGGATTTTTGCATTATAATGAAATAATTACACTTTTTCCCTCATTATACTCTCTCATGATCCTCAATATTTTTTCCTCGGATTAATAACAAATTTTAAGACTCAAATCCAAGATATGGTGACCAATGTTGATTTTATACACATTATAACATCACAAATTGGATTCATTCATCACTTTGTCCAAAGAATCAAATTGGTCAATTAAACTTTGTCTTTTGGTTCTCAAACTTTTTCTAAATATTCTCCACTTTTTTTTGAAGATATGGTCCAAATTTCATCCCATTTGGACATTCCTATAAGTTTCTATGAATTTTGGAAGTTATCTTCTCAAAATCCTTTTATTTGCCTTTTCTTGGGCTTTTCCAAGTCAGCAATCCGGGGCAAAGGGTCTGGGGCGAGCCACGGCCCTTGGATCTGCTGCTCGCGGATCCAGGCCCGATCAAGCGGCCAAAACGTTATCTTCAACCTCCCGCAATCAGCGGGGAGGTGATTAAGAAACAACAATGATCGATTTCCTGGTCTTGACCACTTTTTGAAAATCTAAGCGAGCCAAAATGCTCCCCTCGCAAATTCGAACTCACTGAGCCCTAGTTTGACCCCTTTTGTATGCCTTTGTGCCGCCAAAATGATACATTTTCCTTGTGCCTCTCCTCCCGGCGGCCATGACTGCTGCTCCAAGTCCTCTAGCCCTAAACCTAAACCAAACCCTATAAAATCCCTCTCAAATGGCCGCCTACATCTTTCCGCACGGATCCCCCACCCTTTCCGTGCTTGCACGTGGACACACACGCCCCATTTTTTTGTTTCCGATCTGTAGCTGCTCCAAGCAGCAATGCCGCTGCACGGCCACCCTCGGGCGCCTCTGCAACTCGCCTCATCCTCCCTTTCTTTGGCTTCCATCGAGTCCGCGAGGTGGTGGCGGACTGGGACGGCATGCTCGCAGCCTCCCTCAACCACTCCTGCTCCTGGACCGCCTCCACTCCGGCGAGCCCTCCACCCTGCCATCATTACTTGCGGGAGACTCTGCGCGGATGGGAGACAGGAATCCCAAACCGCCCGTCCAGATGAGAAAGGACCCGGTCCAACAAACCAGACTGAACCAGCTAATCAAGGAGAGTGAACCGACCAAATTGAAGACCTGAACCGAGTTCACTAGCCCCTTGAACCAGCGATTGTTTGTGCCTATGTGGCTCGATCTGGGCCTTTCCTTGCACATCCAACGATCCTCGTTTTTCCATATTAAGGTATTTTTACCTCCCTCTCTACTCGAAAATGAATAAATCGGCCTGATCTTGCTTAAATCATATCTAATGCATCTGAACTCCCAAAATTACAAATAAATAGTCTATCTTGATCAGAAAAATCCAACGAACCTCTTAAAAATACTTTTGAGACCAGATTACAAATGTTGTTCGTTGATATCCCTATATTTGATATCTTGCTTATTTAGTTTATCAAATGGAACAATAATGATGTCTAATATTTTGAAACCCTATACCTGACTCTAATGATTATCCTAAAATACAAATCTAGGTCTGATCTAGCTGACTATTGAAAATGAATCATTAATGATCTTGATCTATTTTTTATTCAATCTTAATTATAATGGATAATGAGTAAATCTTGATATTGATCTTAATCTTGCAAAACCCTTGATATAATTTTGTCCCACCAATATGATCTTGAATACAAATGATGTTAGAACAAACATGATGATCTAAAGATTTGATGATGACTTGGATAATGATCATAAATTAGGGTTAACACATATAATCCTAGAAAACCTAGGTAAGTCATTCACACTCGAATATATTGTATACTTGAAATAATGCTAGATATATTGAAATATTGGTTGATTATAAGTGAATGACCCAACCCTAAGGTTGACATAGGAAAAGTGTAACCCTAATCTCGAATATTGAAAACTGATATTCTCTACATCATGATCTTGACCCTTGATCCAATCTTGATGATTTAGGATCTGACTCGAAGGGTTGACCTATTGATCGGATATTGATTATACTCGAAATCTCGGTGAAAGGTACGCTATTTATATAACTCCTCCTTGATTGTATTGAAGATACTTTTATGTATCTCTTGACCATATACTTGGCTAGTTATTTGGATGAGCTATTGTTCCCTATGATTAGTCTTCTGTTTTTCTATATTATATTTTGAAAAACATGAAAACATAAATTGAATGCCCATTATGACTGCCCGTATATTGATAATGATGATGATATTGATAATGTTGATAATGTTGATATTGAGTACAACAACCCCCTCATTTGGAGGTGGGACTTGTACATTGGCTTCCTATGTTCCTATGGTGAAAAGGGGCCTAGTGACCTTCCCCATCGCGTTGGGGTAATAGAGTCATACAAAATATATAAGCATGCTTCTTGAATTACAGCATAATGGGAACTCGTAATAAAAGATGAATTGCTTGAAAAACTTGTCGAATAAATGTTGGTTATGCAAATTGCTTATTATTCTTTTGAATATAAGTCCTGCCAAGTATACTATTTTGTTATAAACCGCTTTGCTTGATTTTGATAGCGTACCGTGCAATTGCATGATTGTGTCTTGATTTTATTGATTTTAGGAAATACAAAATGGAATACTGAATAAGATCACTTCCGCACTCATACACTCTGATGACAAAGAAAAATCTCCATATTGGGTTAGTATGTCGTTTAATTATCCAGTTTTTGAGTTATTTATTTCTTATTGTATATGCCAGTGTGTTAGATCCTACGGGGCCACTCAGGGACGGGCACTTCAATCCTTTTTCTACTGTTTCTGCAGTAGGATTGGGATTGGGGTAAGAACGGTTTTGTGACAGTTGGTATCAGAGCTTACACACTCCCATATACTTTAAGTAAATAATTTCTCAAGTTTCTTACACCCAAGAAACCCTAAAGTCTATAATGGTGAAAATTGAGGTGTCTAGGCTCGGGCTCCTGACATAATTTCTCCTATCCGTCTTCACGATGGCTGAGATCCCCCGCTCTACCTGGCCTCAATTGATCCTGACCTGGATCTAAAGGTTCTCTTGTGAAACCCTAGAGAGTTTTCTAGCATCTCATCTCTTCTTTAAGGACTATCCTAAGCCACCCATGTAGATGAAGATTAGGTAGTCTTCTCATCTCATCATGTGGTCCTTTCTTGTGACTTTTCACCACATGATGTCTCGATTATGGGTAGCTTATGCATGGGGAAAAATGAATATCGCTAAATCTTGAAAGTTGATACCATGATCTGACCTAAATTTGTAAACTCGATTTTGATCAATTAATTTTGAAATCACATACTTGTTTTTCCTTCCCTTTTGATTTAATCAAAAGTTGACTAGATGCTTTCTATGTTTGAGGTAAATGATACAAATTATGATTTGGTGAAATAAAAATGACTTATACCTTATTATTGATAAGGTCCCTATTTGATTAAGCCCATGGTGCCCTATTATTGATTAAACCTCAAACATAGTTAAGCAAACATTTACCCTATTGATGCCTTTTTCAATCTCGATTTTGATATGATGATTATGGACCTAATGCTCTGATTCCTTGAATGCCAAATTTAAATCCTTGATTTCCAAATTATATCACTACCTTGATCATGAAAGGAAAGAATTGAAAATTTTGACATTATTGACCTATTATCTTGAATCTTGATCTTATGACTTCGATGTATATGATTTAATTTTGATACTCTCCCTATTTGAATAAGATCAGCAGATCATGACTAATGTTGGTAATGTGCCAGATTAGGGTGGTAGTTGACTCATGACTCCCCTAACCTAGGTCACATCCCTATTTCGACTACCTCTAAATTTTCACCTTGTTGATTATTTAGAGTCTGGAAAGGTATATCCTTTCACCCGATTTAGACTGGTTGATCTAAGCCTAATAGGTTGAACCCATGGTTGATACTCAATCTTGAATATTGATTTGATAATGATCTTGATATATGACGATATTGACTATAGCTTGTGGTTTATTTCCTAGATAGACCTAGGTCTAGATCATTCATCAACCTTGGAAGCATGATAATGAAATTATGATATGTTGCTCGAATATTGAATAATGTTGCTCAAAATTGGATATAGATGAATGATACCCCCTAAGGTCTAAATAGGAATCGAAACCCTAGCTTCAAAATTTTGGACCTATAACTTTTGATGCTTAAAATCTCGACTCTTGATATTGATTAATGGACTGTGACTCATGATTATCAGATCTCAATAATGATACAAATCTTATGATCACACTATTTGGACATTGAGATATATGACTAATGACTTTCATAAATCCCAAAATTTGAAATTTTCGAAATGATGACTATTTTGACTTCTCGATTTATGAGTTAGGGTTTGGCTCCCATTAGGACTAGGGTGGGACCTCCCAGTGATTTTGAGCCCGAAAATCATGATATTGAAAGTATGATGTTGTCTTGAAATGTTGAAATGTGAAATCTCAAATCATGGACGCATAACCCACCTAGACCAATGGAGAAGCTAGGACCCTGAGATATTGGGATTGAAAGTCACCTTGTACACGTGAACTCTATTTGTTTGACCTAAAATATGACATGTCCAAACTTGTGAACAATAGGATGTTTTCCATATTTGCGACTCATATGATGACCTTGAACAATATATGCAATGACCTTGATACTTAATTGCTCGATGATGAAATGATGTTAGTACCAAGTTGATTATGATATGGAACATGGAATCTCAATTATGATTTTTGGGACTAATTAAAGTTTGAGGACATGATTTTGATTTTATATTTGAGGATGTTCTAGTAATGGAGGATAAGATCTGAATTTGAATAATTCTAATTTTGAGGATGTTTTGAATTTTGAGGACAAAATTCCTTTTAAGGAGGGAAGGATGTGATAAAGTGGATTTTTGCATTATAATGAAATAATTACACTTTTTCCCTCATTATACTCACTCATGATCCTCAATATTTTTTCCTCGGATTAATAACAAATTTTAAGACTCAAATCCAAGATATGGTGACCAATGTTGATTTTATACACATTATAACATCACAAATTGGATTCATTCATCACTTTATCCAAAGAATCAAATTGGTCAATTAAACTTTGTCTTTTGGTTCTCAAACTTTTTCTAAATATTCTCCACTTTTTTTTGAAGATATGATCCAAATTTCATCCCATTTGGACATTCCTATAAGTTTCTATGAATTTTGGAAGTTATCTTCTCAAAATCCTTTTATTTGCCTTTTCTTGGGCTTTTCCAAGTCAGCAATCCGGGGCAAAGGGTCTGGGGCGAGCCACGGCCCTTGGATCTACTGCTCGCGGATCCAGGCCCGATCAAGTGGCCAAAACGTTATCTTCAACCTCCCGCAATCAGCGGGGAGGTGATTAAGAAACAACAATGATCGATTTCCCGGTCTTGACCACTTTTTGAAAATCTAAGCGAGCTAAAATGCTCCCCTCGCAAATTCGAACTCACTGAGCCCTAGTTTGACCCCTTTTGTATGCCTTTGTGCCGCCAAAATGATACATTTTCCTTGTGCCTCTCCTCCCGGCGGCCATGACTGCTGCTCCAAGTCCTCTAGCCCTAAACCTAAACCAAACCCTATAAAATCCCTCTCAAATGGCCGCCTACATCTTTCCGCACAGATCCCCCACCCTTTCCGTGCTTGCACATGGACACACACGCTCCATTTTTTTGTTTCCAATCTGTAGCTGCTCCAAGCAGCAATGCCGCTGCACGGCCACCCTCGGGCGCCCCTACAACTCGCCTCATCCTCCCTTTCTTTGGCTTCCATCGAGTCCGCGAGGTGGTGGCGGACTGGGATGGCATGCTCGCAGCCTCCCTCAACCACTCCTGCTCCTGGACCACCTCCACTCCGGCGAGCCCTCTGCCCTGCCATCATTACTTGTGGGAGACTCTGCGCGGATGGGAGACAGGAATCCCAAACCGCTGGTCCAGATGAGAAAGGACCCAGTCCAACAAACCAGACTGAACCAGCTAATCAAGGAGAGTGAACCGGCCAAATTGAAGACCTGAACCGAGTTCACTAGCCCCTTGAACCAGCGATTGTTTGTGCCTATGTGGCTCGATCTGGGCCTTTCCTTGGACATCCAACGATCCTCATTTTTCCATATTAAGGTATTTTTACCTCCCTCTCTATTCGAAAATGAATAAATCAGCCTGATCTTGCTTAAATCATATCTAATGCATCTGAACTCCAAAAATTACAAATAAATAGTCTATCTTGATCAGAAAAATCCAACGAACCTCTTAAAAATACTTTTGAGACCAGATTACAAATGTTGTTCGTTGATATCCCTATATTTGATATCTTGCTTATTTAGTTTATTAAATGGAACAATAATGATGTCTAATATTTTGAAACCCTATACCTGACTCTAATGATTATCCTAAAATACAAATCTAGGTCTGATCTAGATGACTATTGAAAATGAATCATTAGTGATCTTGATCTATTTTTGATTCAATCTTAATTATAATGGATAATGAGTAAATCTTGATATTGATCTTAATCTTGCAAAATCCTTGATATAATTTTGTCCCACCAATATGATCTTGAATACAAATGATGTTAGAACAAACATGATGATCTAAAGATTTGATGATGACTTGGATAATGATCATAAATTAGGGTTAACACATATAATCCTAGAAAACCTAGGTAAGTCATTCACACTCGAATATATTGTATACTTGAAATAATGCTAGATATATTGAAATATTGGTTGATTATAAGTGAATGACCCAACCCTAAGGTTGACATAGGAAAAGTGTAACCCTAATCTCGAATATTGAAAACTGATATTCTAAACATCATGATCTTGACCCTTGATCCAATCTTGATGATTTAGGATCTGACTCGAAGGGTTGACCTATTGATCGGATATTGATTATACTCGAAATCTCGGTGAAAGGTACGCTATTTATATAACTCCTCCTTGATTGTATTGAAGATACTTTTATGTATCTCTTGACCGTATACTTGGCTAGTTATTTGGATGAGCTATTGTTCCCTATGATTAGTCTTCTGTTTTTCTACATTATATTTTGAAAAACATGAAAACATAAATTGAATGCCCATTATGACTGCCCGTATATTGATAATGATGATGATATTGATAATGTTGATAATGTTGATATTGAGTAAAACAACCCCCTCATTTGGAGGTGGGACTTGTACATTGGCTTCCTATGTTCCTATGGTGAAAAGGGGCCTAGTGACCTTCCCCATCGCGTTGGGGTAATAGAGTCATACAAAATATATAAGCATGCTTCTTGAATTACAGCATAATGGGAACTCATAATAAAAGTTGAATTGCTTGAAAAACTTGTCGAATAAATATTGGTTATGAAAATTGCTTATTATTCTTTTGAATATAAGTCCTGCCAAGTATACTATTTTGTTATAAACCGCTTTGCTTGATTTTGATAGCGTACCGTGCAATTGCATGATTGTGTCTTGATTTTATTGATTTTAGGAAATACAAAATGGAATACTAAATAAGATCGCTTCCGCACTCATACACTCTGATGACAAAGAAAAATCTCCATATTGGGTTAGTATGTCTTTTAATTATCCAGTTTTTGAGTTATTTATTTCTTATTGTATATGCCAGTGTGTTAGATCCTACGGGGCCACTCAGGGACGGGCGCTTCAATCCTTTTTCTACTGTTTCGGCAGTAGGATTGGGATTGGGGTAAGAACGGTTCCGTGATAGTTTACATCCCCACGAGCCTACTTAACCCTAGCAAGCCATTAAGGCACAAGCAGATCACTTACTGTACCATACTAGGTCATACTTATCCTTCTTTCCTCAATGTTGGATCAAGATCAACCTAGCTGTGAGGGGTTCATCAAAGACACCTTACACTTAAGGGGCTTCTCTTTTCCTCTATACATGAGGGGTACCATGCTCGCTTCTATAGGAACTCACTTCTCATCATGAGCCTTAGGTACACCACTTCCCCTCTTAGGCCTAGGAACCCTAGGTTCACTGCAAGCTCTGTCTCTTAACTACGAACCAAGCATGCAAAAGGCATTACATGCACTTCTTGTCATCCTTCAACTCGAGCAACACTTAGGATTGAGTCCTCCTTAAGGACAACCATCAAGGTAAAAGGCCTCATAACCTGTTACAAATCCACTTCAGGGTATACAGAACATCTTGTTCCTTTCTCCGAAGGTAAACACTTATACCCTAGGCAGAAAGGTGCCAGAAACCTCATCCTTCCTCTAGGTTTGGTCCCTCTAAAGACAACCAAGGTGTCATCAACTTTCGGGGATCGATCATGAGACAACCACTATCATTCATTGTTCAAGGTTTTAGGCTTCCAACCTTCTTGCTGGGTTTCCTGCTCTCTCTAGAGCTAACCCTACATCCAACCTCACCATTAGAGGTCCTTTATTCATGAAGGATCATCCTCAAAAACATGCTCTATGTGGGTGAAACCTAAGTTCGAACTTGTGGTTGCTCAAGATCATCCATAACCCTTTATGCTCCATCATAATTCCTTATTCATGGTTCCATCCTACTGCCATAATTATGACGTACCCTAGGTGCCAGCTATGCCCTACTTGCACAAGCCCATATGGTTTCTATGGTCCTTCACTAACATCATCATCTAAGGAGCTATCCTTTACCCTAACATGCACGACCCTTCCCAGGGTTGGGTTGCCAAAGGTGCTAGGTCACTCACGGATCCTATGGCATCCCAAAGGCATGTCCTTTCAAACACCTGGTCCAACTCATCTCTCTCTAACCTTCACTTAGGGTTAGGGTTAGCATCATCCTCCGAGGATGTGTCACGTTTCTACTTGCAATGGAGATCTCTATCTCCAAGACTAACTTATCCTCCTGAAAAGAAGGTCTAGCCTCAAGTCTCTTCTGAGGACATGACAACTTATGTCATACGACCTAAGCATGCATCTATTCTTTAGTTTGCGCTTAATCTATTAAGCTTATGTCCATGACATCTTATTTACATGCCTTTCATTAATTTAATGGAGGATTCCTTACACCTTATTAACCTTACCCATACCTCAAGAGGGTGAGGAGAAGAAAGAAAACCCTAATCCTTTAGGTCCTTATCAGAATTTTGTGATGATAATGGATGAATAAGATGAGAAGTCCTAAAGGTATCTTATTTCGATTCATACCCTAAGACTTTGGCCAGGCGGTCACACGGGTCTGGGAGTCCTCGTATTCCGACTAGCGGTGCGGAGAAAAATCTTGCCAGCCCTCGGTCATGATCCCTTTCTAGACACCTCCGTCTTTCGGATACTCCTCTAATAACTCCCTTGGGTTCTATGGAGTTTGTAAAATTTAATAATTACTAATGGTTACATGAAGAACCCAGGCTCTGATACCAAATGTTACGACCCCACCTTCCGATAACCCCCAATTAAGGGAGACCGAGAGGTCGAAGCCACACCCATGACTTCCGGATCAATGGTTCGACAATTAACCAAGAATAATTATCAAATTTTAACATACTATACTGAAAGCTGTAAGAAAATAAATTTTTGCATACCTTTTGAAAACTTGGATCTCTAAACTTCTATCCACACCGATACTAATCTATCTAATCCTCCTTTGCACTTTAATTCTCTTTGAGTATCACATGTGCCACTTTACTGTTTGTTCTTTTCATTGTACCTAAAATGCCGACAAACAAAACGTCGGTCAGCCGTAGCTGGTATGTGGGGGAAAACAATAAACATGCAACTATGATAACAATGTAATTATTCAATTACTTATTTAACAACCAATATTACGTTTTAGATATAACTCCGCGATCCAAGAGTACCCTATCCTTTGTGTTGTCCCCATTAAACCCCTCATGATCCACCTATAAGTGAACCTGTTTCTAGGGTTGAGTCACATGGCTCTACTCGTAAGTAGACCACTCCTTAACTCGGGATTTGCTAAAGAGTCTCATGGCACTACACGTAGGTAGCCCAGTTTCTAACTCACGGTAACCTAGACCTTACTCTAGGATTACCCCTTTTTTAGCCTTTTCAAAGTAACAGAGGTGGACCCGGATCTAGCCAGTTATATATACTCATTTATAGTCATAATCATAGTCACTTTATAGTTGAATGAAATAAATAGACATCCAACAGTTTAGTTGCATTCAATGCGATTAAACATCCGGGAATTCATCGGGAAACTAAAGTGGTTATTCATAATCATAACCACATACCTGTCTTGGAGATCTCAAGCAACAATTTATCCAAATCCAACTAGATGTCCAATCAAGCAAGCCAATCAATCAATCAAGCAAACATTGATCCTGAAAACATGTATAATGTCTAAATGTCACAAGCATATCCCAAACAACTCCTTATTGACTTGGGACACCTTTCTAAGGTTTCTAAGTCTCATTAGGATGCATTAGGGTTTCTTAGATCAATTTCTCAAACTTTATCCTTTTAAGTTAACAAACCCTAAAACAACTTTTCTTCTCATAAAAACCCTAATTAATCAATTTATCCATATTAAGGATCTTTTATGCTCAAATTAGCTTAGGATCATCACATCTCTATTTTATTCTTGGATTTACACAATTAAACCAATTAAAAGACATATTCTTCTAGATTAGGGTTTTCAATCTCATTAGTGCATAATCATGTACGAAACCCTAAATTAAACCAAATATATAAAAATATCATATTTTTAAATCATATTTTCTCTTTCATTAACAATAGGTTAATATCAGCTTGAATTATCCATCTATCATCAAATCTAAGGGTTTTTCCTTAATTGAATCATTAAAGATGATAACTTTATGCCCTTTTCAAATTCATGCATATTTAAGCACATAAACCCTAAATTAGACTAATCATGTGCAAAGTTATTCCTTTTTTAATATTATGTACCTTTTTACCTTTAACAGGTTAACATCAACTCTAAAACCCCATTAAATACTTTAATCATATCAAAATAGGGTTTCTTAATCTTGAATTCATTAAAGATGATAATTTACACTACTTTTCGAATAGAAAGAGGAATTAACTTTTAGACATATTTTTATTGGATTCCTCTCATTTGTTGAGCAATTTGATATATAGTTTTGCTATTTTTCGAGTTACCATTCAAGAGATACAAATTTTACAAAATATTACTTACTTGGCCAATCAGGTTGCGCCACATCATCCTTTCCATACAACACGGTTTGTTTGGAAACATAACCGAATTACGAAAATGCCCCTGTGTAAGTTGGCGCTGCTTCATACCCCGGAGGGGTAGAACGGTCCAACGCAAACCAGGTTGTCTTCCACCTTGGGACGACGCTCCCTTCCACCCTAGACGCGATTTGCAGAGCCTCTCCTTTCCTATCTGGATCCCCTCGACCTCCGGAACCGTCTCCATTCTCTTGGCCTCCCTCCGCCACACCAACCAAGCTCTCGGTTGTGCTCATGGTGGCGGAACGTTACCTGGGCAGACCTGCAACACGACCGCCCAGTGCAGCTGTGCTGCTGCTGCCATGGTTGTCAAGGGTGAAGGGATACCCTCCCAAACACTTCAGGTTAGTGCGGACGCAACATGGCTCCCTCATGACTCCCTATGTAGCCTCGTGGCTCCGAAAACACCCTGCTTTACTTTAGTTAGGGTTTATGGGAGAAACCATGGTAGAAGAGGGGAAGACGTGTGGGGGATCTTCTGGGCTCGGTCTGGAGAGTCTACCCTTATATAGGGGCGAACATGAAGCCCTAAGGCGTGCCTCCTTGAGGACCAAGTCTGATTCTTGAAAGGAAACCTACTTTTCCTTGTTTGAGGAGTAACCATCTCTCTCTTTCTCTATACTATTCCATATTTCTTGGTTAAATATGAAAATCTTCCCCCTTATCCACGTTTATACTTGCCTTTTTAATTATTTATCACGAAATCATGTTTTCCCTTTTAATAGAAAATACTTTCTTTTTCACAAAATTCACTAATGATGTATCATATTATCCTCTTATTTTGCAATTTAGGTATTTTCTCTTTCCTCTTCCTTAATTGGGCTCCTTGTAACCCAAGAAACTCTTATTATTTCGAAATTACTCTTTAAGGATACTTATTATCCTTTTAGATGCATCTATATGCATGATATCACATTATCTTGTTTATTTCTTATCAAAATAATTCTTTTTGAGGATCTTTCTTTATTTCTCTTTTATTTTCCTCATTGGTATTCCCTTTAACATTAGAAATCCTTGGGATACGAAAATTCATAAAGGATAACCCTATTATACCTCTTTTCACTTATTTTCCACATATTATCATTATTTTCAATTTATTTCTTAATAAAGAAATACTTAATTAGTCTTTTCTTTTCTTATTACTTTTCTTTGCAACTATAGACTCCTTGGAACCCAAGGAATCCAAGAGGCACGAAATCCTCTTTGGATTTGCCTTCTAGAGGTTTCCACATATTTCTTTTATCAAATATTCAATTATTCATTCACTAATTGAATTTTCTTTGTTATTTCCTTGTTATTGGGCCCAATAGCCACTAAAGCCCACAAATCAAACAACAAGGCTATTTTAAACGAAAACCAATTATTCTCAATCAAATATATGATTATTTGTTCAAACATCTTTAATATGAGAAATTATATTTCTCACCACTTGAACCCAAAAATTGGGGTTGTAACAGACGTGGTCATATTTGTGGAGGTGAAGAGGAGCAACTATGAGAGAAGTAGGAGCAGAAGGTTGGTTGGTATCTAGTGGAGTCCTAGAGTCATCCTTATACTCTCAGGTCCAGGAAGGGATTGTTTTGTAGATGATATGTATACAAAAACTCAAATTTTTGGAAGTATATCGATGTTTGCATATGACATGTATATGTGGATCACATCTTTTGCATATAGGTGTGGCTTCAGTCACTGAATGGATATGTAAATACCTGATATGGTATATGCTTGTATAAAGATTACTGACTCATATGTAAAAGTTTTTGGACATGTTTGTAATGTTTAAATTGGTTTTAATTTATCTACTTTTCTAGTTGTGTGGTTAATTAGTTGTTGATCACATGTTTTGTTTTGAGTAACCTCATTTACTGTGGTGGCGTGTCACAGTGATGAAACACATTTTTTCTCTTATAATGGCCTCTTATAGCTCCTTGACCAATTCTTAATCGAAGTTGTCTTCATAAAGCCTCTTTGCTAGAGTAGTTGTGTGGTTGAATACCAGCTTTAACTTGTCATCACAAAGGAACTCCTCCAATACCATTGTAGCAAGTACCTTGAAGAGACTTTTGTGAACCCGTTCTCATTTTAGGAACATTGATCAAAAGTGTTGTCTAGTAAGAATCCTCCTCCGATTGTTTAATATTACATCTTTCCTGGGCAGATTATCATCTAGGATGTCTACCAAAACATGGACATATCTACATGAGATGTGTGACATTGATGGCTTGTCCATCCCTGTTATCTTACAAGGGAGTGGCGGTGGCATCATATCCCATGCTTCCTCTTTTAGGGGTGGAGGTTTCCTTGGTGATGCACCCATAAAGAAGGACACAAGACCGCCTTTGTCTTCATCTAATGTTTTGTTTCTGGCTTATTTTGTCTTATATACCAACACCTTGTCTTGTGGATGTATCACTGGAATTTTTGGCATGGGTGGCATTGTTTTTGTAATTGCAGCATCTATTGGTGGTGTTGACTCTTATGGCATCATTTCCAGCATCGTCATGTCCAACTTCGCGAGAGTGGCAGGCATCTATCCATCATATACGGTGTCATTTTTCTCATCATGGCCTGGGTCGTGTAGGTAGACGTCATAGATATCCATACCTATCTACATTTCATATAGGTATCTTGTGAGTGTCACCTCATCATAGGTAATGGACTTTTCAACACTGCCTTCCTCCTACCAGACCACTTCTCCTACATGTTGGTTTTCCAGGATGGGGTTGTCCTCTATGGGTGAAGAGTATAAATCAAACTCTTACACTGTGGCATTGACTTTAGCTACAGACGCCTCTTCATGTGGTGACTACTCCTCTTCCTAGACTGACTTTTCTGTAGGCATTGCATGTATGCTTGAAACTTCTTCATCTTTGTCCTCGTCTAGGACTGAAGGACTCAAAGATGCTTGTGAAGGCTAAGGGTTGGCTATCTTTTTTGACTTTTTTTTGTCTCACCACACCTTTATGTATTGGTGTTCTTCTCCATCCCGCACAAGCACTCCTCATTCTTTTTGTACATGATTTTTCTCTCTCTCTCTACGATTCTCTCCTCTCCTTCCTCATTTCTGCCATCTCTGCCATGTATTGTTTGCATCATTGCTCTTTGGATGGCAAGGATGTCTTACATGAACTGAGGGAGGGTTGCAATCCTCTCATCTATGTGTTCTACCTATGTAGTTAGTGCATGCAGGCTAGAAGAAATAAGTAGTGTATTGGAAGAAGAACTTTGCACTTGCTCACATATAGCGTCGAATTAACGCCCTAATTCTTCCCTTAGGCTTGTCATTTATCGTTGTTGCTTGTGGGGGTTCTCGTTGTTGTGGTCGGTGCCTCAGTTGTCAGTTGTGGAGTTGCTTTGTCCACTTGATGTTGTTGTGGGTTTAGTTTCTCTGGTTCCTTCAGTTGCTCAACACCCTCCTTGTCTTTGGATGATGGCACCTTCCCTCTTTTTCTAAAATTGTTTCTTTTATTTGGACACCTTTGGGGATCCTTGTTCATTAATCTGTCTTTGTGGAACATACTTCTAGCACTCTTTCATCCATTGGAGAGTTTGGAGGGGTGTTGGTACCGACGTTGATCCCTTCTTCATTAATTGTAGCCTATTTTATTAAGATCGTCCACTCTTTACTTGGTGCATCCTTTGTTTGTGGATGGATCGGTTCCAACGTTGATGTCGGTTATTTGGAGAGCATTTTGTGGATTTTTACCAGTAGTATCTCCCTCTTTCTTGGTCTTGTTGGTTTTGTTGCTTGCTATTGTTCATCTTCTTGTCATATGATGGAGAATGAGGCTAGGTATGTAGCTCTTTAATCATACTAGATAACATTTTGTCTAAATCATTTCTGGTCGGCCTCAATTTATGAGTGTCATAGGAGCTCATTTTAGGGAAGGGAGGACGATGTCTGCCTTATCTGGATTATAAAAGCACTTTCCTTTCTTTTGTTTTATTATCCCAACTATGATGATGGCATTGATGTCAACCTGCCTATGTCCTTCAGTAACCTCATGTCATCTTAGTTCTTCTAGGTCAATGAAGTAAGATGCAATAAGAGTTATTTGGACTCCCATGTATAAGTCCTTTGTCTTGTATGAGCCTGCGGTTGTGGATAGTTTGACTATAAGTAGTCTCTTGATGTTGACAAGTTGCTTCTCTAACATGGACCCGATTAGGAAGAGGTCACGTCTAGATATGTTTCCCATTGTAGATCGCACAAACACAATGCTAACAATGATTTTTTAGATCACTCTAATGAAACAAGAGGGCATCTAGGTTGCCTTAGAATTCTTGGGGTTTTACTTATACTCCCTTGTCATCCACTTCCAAGTTTTGTGTCTACTAAATCTGATTGCCTCCTTATTTTATCTGGTCGTCATGCCATCTCTAGCTTGCTTTTGCGTTCCAATAAATATCCCATTCAATATATTCTCTATTACAAAGAAGTCCTTTCTCCCCATTCATACTTGCAATTTGTATCCCCCTCCCGCCTCATCACTCTCTTTGTCTATGACATGCACCTTTTATGGGAAGACATGAACTCGGGTGAGGTTTGTGAAAGAGTCTTGGACTTCAATGCATATGATGTACATGTTCACCCCCTTTTGAATTTCTATGAAGCGGTCATGGAGCCCGAACTCTTTGAAGTCCTCTCTATCTATATATTGTTTTGGGTTGAATGTTTTTATCATCAAGAACATCTCATATTTGTCCTGGTTTTCTTAGTCTCAAGGTTCGAATGTAGCTTGTGGTAGCTTCTTACTGTCATCAGGTGATTTTGGTATCTCACTGGATGTTGTGTCCATTGGCATGCTTGTTGACATTGTTCCCCTAGTCTATGTCTTAGTCATCATAGTTACCCTCTTCTTCTTGGGTTTCTAGGATTCTAGAGATAATTCTGATGCCTTTGGTTTCCCTTTTTTCTTTGCTTCTTCTTTAGATGGGATGTATTCATATGTGATGGTTGCTTCAGTTTCATGTGACTCCTCGTCAGACTCGGGGGGGCTTGTGCACTAGTAGGACTTCATATTGTTGCATGTGCAACTATGGTTGTATCCTTTTTCCTGAGGCATGTAGGGATGCTTGTCTATGACCTTGTTAATCATATGAATTGCTTCTTTTGTCCCTTCGATGAGGTAGCTTGTCTATCTAGGGAATTAGAGCTTGTTTATGACATTCTACATGTGATGCATGGGTTTTGAGTCACTTTTATAGGCTTATTTTATATCTGTTTTATGCACATATTTGTCATTTTCTTGATTATATTTGCAAAATTCACTATAGTTGGCCTTTAAATTCTTTTTGCATCAAATTATACTTCTTTTATCATATTTATATGATTTTAAATAATCTCCAGACTTATACACATGTTTCAGCACTTTTTCAGGCACTTTTGTGTTGTCCAGAGTCGATACTATCGACCCTGGTGTTGATAGTATCAACATTTCATCAGAAAGCAACCCAAAAACACGATTTTGGAAGGAAATACATGTATCATGGTCGATACCATTGACACGAGATCTAGCAATTTTCAACACTAAAACAGAGCGTTTTAATCCGACGGTTGAGCTTTTTCGGAGCCGTAAAGTGGTCCTATGACCTAAGAAGAGCACAGACGACCCTAGGGGAATCTCATATTGTGTTGTACAACATCCAAGAAGGAGAGAGAGAGAGGGGATGAGAGACGAAGGCCATCAACCGAGCGATCCGGGCACCTCTGACGGGCGATTTTGCTGTCGGAAGACTGCAAAACGCATGTTTCTCAACGAGGATCTCCAGGAACACCTTTGTATCAGGGGTTACTCGAGTTTGCTCCATGTTTCCCATGTTTTTCTTCTCTACTCCTATGTATTTTCCATTGTCAACCATGCGGGGCTAGTCTCCTTTGTCTTTAGGACCGGGAGTAGCCCGGGTAATCGCTGTATGATACTTTTTACATAGTTTATCATAATTTGTCTCTCAATTTCGTGGTATGCTTTTGTTTTCTCCATTCTATCATTATGATTGATCACCTTAATGATAATCTAATGCCTTTAATTACTTTGAAAGAAGAATTAACGGTTGAAAAGAGATGAATATCACATTAACTAATAAATTCCTTGAACAAGGCGATGTACGGTTAATGGTGGAAACCCAGAGTTTGTTTCTCATGCACCTAATTTAGGGTATAGGTTACTACTACCGTGGAACTGACCTAGATTTAGGTAGTGAATTGTATCGCGAAAGTGATAAATTCTGACTATAGGCCACTATCTGAAATAGGAGACAAATTAGGATAATTGTGTAGAAATTAGTACAACGAGAATCTGCGGTGAAACCACAATCCTAAAGATTCCCATTTAAATTGATTAAACTAAACATTTAATTGATTACTTTGTTTTCTTTTATTTTGTTTTCTTTTTCAATCAACTCTCAAACTCTATTAATCAGTTTAGTTGATCGCAACTATTTAGTAGTAGTCTACTAAAATTCACGTTTCCCTGAGTTCGACTCGGGCCTCACAAGGCCTATATTACATTGATACATATGCTTGTGTTTGCACGCACGATTTACGCGTGTCAAGTTTTTGGCGTCATTTCCGGGGACATGGCAACTGTCTATAGGATTGAGAAAGCTACTAAAATAGGAAATTAAGTGATAAGTGGAAATAGAGAATTCATCTACAGTTTTAGTAAAGTTAGAAATTCTATGTGGTTGCTGAAATTTTAATAATCTCAATGAACAGTGAGAATGTAGGTTATCCTAAGCCAACTTGGCGGTCGTTGGAATTCCATATCAGCGGTCGTTAAAAATCTAAAAGGTCAGAAGGTCGATGAAAATGTTGTTAAAGGGAGGTCATTGAAAAATTTCAGTGTGAGGTTCCATATGGTCTATGAAGATTTTTCTTTAGTGGTCGCTGAAAATTTTCTTCAGTGATCGTAAAGAAAAGACAAAATGTGCATAGCAAACGTTCAACAAGAAATATTTTCTTTTGTAGTTGCTAAAAAATTTCTCCAGCAATCGTAGAGAAAGCGGAAACATGGTGGTTGTTGAAGTTCAGAAAACTATTGGAATCTATAGGACATTAAATGTCAGATATGGACCATAATTGTGGAGGACTTGCAAAAACAACATTCTCTTTTGTGGAGGTGACAGTGGCAGATGTGTTATGAACCCTAATTGTTTGTAATAAATTAAGATTCCTTGAGTAGGATAAATAATGAGAACAAGCGGGTAGGGGAAACAAAAAAAATTAGGTGTGGATTCTGAGGAAAGTCTAGAGTTCAAGGTTACCTCTATATATGGTAGGTTCATAGACAAAGAATGAAAAAGATGGGTTTTGGTGTCGAACAGTCGACACTGTGGTTGCATCGGATAATGATGGTGATGAACACTACTTCACCGATGGCAAGTTGGCATACTTCAGTCGTCTCTGAGATTATCTAGATCTCTACCATCTATAACATCAAGGTATATGGATAGAATCTAACTTGAGAGGTTTTTATACTCTTGGGTTTAGTGGTCACTGAGAATCCATAACGACAATAGCTGGGAATTCTTGAATTATGCGGTCAATAAAGATTTTCTTAAGCGGTGGCAGAGAATTTTTCTTTCTTTCTGTAGTCAGTTAGAAAGTCAAAGTTCTATGGTCTCTTAAAAATCTTGGGTATCAATGGTTGCTGAGAGTCCTTAATCGAAGGTCATTGAGATTTTTGATCTATGTTGTCACTGAAAATTTAGTCATCAATGACCGATGATCCTTAAATTCACCTCTTAAAGTTGAGGTTGTTCATGCATTTCATTTTTGACATAATCTATATATTAGAAGTTAATCAATAAAGTAAAGTGTCTAAAACTTAGGGATGTAAGGAAAAATAATTAAAACTACAATTAAAGGATCATGTAAATAAGTCATTAATTCATTTCTATGTACACTAAACTTACAAAATGAAACAAAATTTGCCAAACTAATGATGAAGCAAAATATTATAAATTATCAAGTCTTATAAAAGAAGAGAGAGAGAGTAGAAAGTTAAAAAAATTTGAGTAATCTTTGGGTTGCCTCCCAAGAAGCGCTAGTTTATAGCCATTAGATTGACTTTCTTATTTTCATCGTCCAAATATTGTTTGGTGGTACAGGTGGGGGTTCTTCCAACTGTAGTTCCAATCTTCTCATGAAAAACTTCATCTTTGTAGTATCTATTTACACAATATCCATGTAATTTGAATGTCCATGTCTTTTCTCTAAAGGTCTCCATCATCCTTGATGGATATATTTTGAATATCATGAATGGACCAAACAATCTTGATATGAGTTTGCTAGGAAAATCTGATGCTAAAGTTAAATAAAAGGACCTTATCTCCTTCTGACATCTTTGCTTTTCAAATGAGCATCATGCTACACTTTGGTCCTTTGTTTGTAGATTCTAGCATTTTCATGGACATTCAACCTAAGATCCTCCAACGCTTTCCATTGTAAAAATATTTTCTTTCCTACTAAGGCTAGATCCATGTTGAAGAACTTTATGGCCCAAAAGGACTTGTGCTCTATTTGTACCAACAAGTGGTAAGACTTTGCATATATCACCCTATAGGGGGTAGTCCCTATTGAGGTCTTATACGCAGTTCTGTACGCCCAAAGTGCATCAGCAAGCTTCATCAACCAATCTTTTCATGTCATGTTGACTATTTTCTCCAAAATTTGTTTGATTTGCTGATTTGACACTTCAACTTGTCTGGATGTTTGTCGATGATAAGGCGTTGTCACTTTGTACTCAACCCCATACTTCCGCAATAGTGCTTCAAACAATAATTCCCCAAAGTTGGATCGTCTGTCACTAATGACGGTGCATGGGACATCAAACCTTGGGAAGATTGCCTTCTTGAATAATATGATAACTACCTTTAAATCGCAAGTAGGGATCACCATTGCTTCCACCCATTTGGAGACTTAATCAACCACAATGAGGATGTGTTGGTTTCCCTTGGATGAAGACAAAGGCCCCATGTAATCAATCCCTGGGATATCAAAGATCTCTACTTCTATCCAGTTTGACATAGGAATCTCATTTCTCCTAGAGATGTTCCATGTCCTTTGGAACTCATTACATGTCTTGGTATATGCATGATTGTCTTTGAATAGTGCAAGCCAGTAGAATCTTGATTGCATGCCCTTTCTTATTATCCTTTCTCCTCCATGATGTCCTCCATACATTGGAGAATGTCATTCATGTAGGATCTTGGGCACTTTTTATTTTGGGATGTGAGACGACACTAGTGATGATTAATGTGGAATGAAACATTAGCAGCGGATTAACAAAAATCACTAAAAATTAAAACCTTTTACAAAGAGATCCATTTCTAGGAAAACTCTTATAACAAGAACCAAAATATTATATATACATTCTGGTCCACCAATTACATACCATGTACCTTCTCTTCTCTAGGATTACATACAATAGTTGCTCTGTTAAGTCTACACATAAGCAACATAAAACCTCGAGGCATTCAATGCCAAAAGCTCAGATCAATCATTAAAGCACTAACTACTGACTCCAAGGACCTGAGAGTACAGAGACGACTCATAGGACTCTTATCTACAAGACATGACAGTCAGTATCTCCACCTAAGATGTTACTGCTTCCCCTGATGCTACTGTCCTTCCCCTACTGTATGGTTTCTACTTCCTCATCCTCATCCACCTAAAAAGGTTGGATCCCATGGGGGTGAGACAATTGAAATTGTCCTAGAGAGATATATAACTCTGCTCCAGAAATATTATTATTGCAGATAAACAGTAATAAACTAAACAGAGGATTCTCTATTGAAAAGTAGGATTTAATCATTATTAAGATGAATAGAGAAATATCATCTTTTAAAGCATTACAGCTATAAATGATAAAGCAGTAAATCATCTATCCATTTTAATAAGTAATATGAAGAACATGTGTAACATCTATCCATTTAGGATACAATAAACAATGTAACATCAACCAATGATTTATGTATTTCATCCTTAAGCAAATACGCTACACGGCTGATTACATTTTACAATCATACTTATGCCCTGATGAAGTGAACTGTACCGCTCAAATTGAACCTTCGGTTGCGAAACCCAAAGACAGTGCCATACAAGATCAAAGGAAGAGCCAGACTCCAAGATCTCATCCATCTCGATCAGTGTGAGACCACAAGCAGGACCACAGTCTCTTCCTTAAGTGACCTCAGTCACAAGGTTAGCTCTCACAGGCTACACATCCTCTAGCCCACCTTGGTACAGGTCCTGACACTAGTAAATCTGAGCCACGAGCCATGAACACATTCATGCTCTATCACACTGAGCCATGGGCCTATTCACCATGCTCTTATACATAAATTGAGTCTACAACCAAAGTTGCACTGAAATCCTCCTAATTTCGGCTAGGAGAAACCCCACATATTCAAAAATATACGCTCCGGATTAACCAGCAGGAGAATCCGTTTCACCATCACCAGCTACTGACGATGATGGATCTATGGCTAGGGATCTACATGATAATATTCCACTTGATTATTTAAGTACGTTACCATATTCTTTTAGCATCAATCGAGTTTTCAAACAAGAACTATGATGACAAATGCTACAAAGAAACATGTAATACTTCTATCAAGTACTTTTCAAAACTTTATAAAACATTGGGATCTCAATCCCTTATCTCATTACTGGGAATTCACATCCCTCAACAATACCATCATCAATATCATTATCATGTTTACTGGATCTGGTTATGCAAACCCTTAGTTCACCACAGAACATGGTTACCATTATCAGGTAACTATTACCTCCAGGTCATCTGACCAAGGTATTCATGATACTTGTTGCACAATCATCTCACATAGCTCACAAGGCACATTCAACTTCTTGTCACCTCTCACTAGGCAACAAATAAAATAATGGCTCACAAGGCCTAATAACATCATAGCTCATACTTGGTTATGCTCATCATCTCATGATACCTGCATGGTTAGTATACCTGATAACAACCATATCAATTACATATCAACATTATGCAATACAAAGATAACATCACTAATCTCTCATTAGGGTTAGGGCTTCCCATATTTATCAATTAGGGTTTCATATAACATCACCCTATATTAGAGTTTCACATATCATCACCCTATATTAGGGTTAGGGTTCCCCATTCCATTTCAATTAGGATTTCTCACCCCATTACCCAAAATTAGGGTTAGGGTTTCTCATCCTTCTTGATTAGGGTTTCATGATCACATTATCAAAGATCAAACCATAATTCAAAACTCCATACATCTTGGAGAATACATTGATATTAAAATTAATATCCAAAACCTAATTCATTGTTCCACATGTCTAGAATTACGTAATACCTTCATAAGTATTCAAATAAACTTTTGAATTGTAATTTTCTTTATTGATTAGGATTTCCATTCTGCATTGATTAGGGTGTTATGATTACCTCATTAATCCAAACCATAAGTCAGTGCTTCCACATATCTTGGAGCACATAGCATGATTTAAGTATTAAATCATACTTATCATTGTTCCATGTACTTAGGAACACACAACATCATCATCATACCTTATAGGGTTGATTTAACCTCTCAATAAGTACATACATCTATGCTTATCATAGTATATTGCATTTATCAATTTCATAGGCATCGAGGGATAATCACTCTAATTATACTAATCACCTAAGTACTTTAGAGGTACTTCCATTAAAATAAACCTTGAGATATTCTTCAACCACCTATGGGTTATTAGTACATAGATGATTTGAATCAATTGAACCTTAAACGGCCTTGGACCAATTACACCTTCAAACGGTCTTGGACCAATTACACCTTCAAATGGTCTTGGACCAATTGCACCTTTAAATGGTCTTGGACCAATTGCACCTTCAAACGGCCTTGGACCAATTCCACATTCAAACGGTCTTGGACCAATTATACCTTCAAACAGTCTTGGACCAATTTCACCTTCAAATGGTCTTGGACCAATTGCACCTTCAAACAGTCTTGGACCAGTTACACCTTCAAACGGTCTTGGACCAATTGCACCTTCAAACGGTCTTGGACCAATTGCACCTTCAAATGGACTTGGACCAATTGCACCTTAAAATGGTCTTGGACCAGTTACACCTTAAAATGGTCTTGGACCAATTGCACCTTCAAATGGTCTTGGACCAATTGCACCTTCAAACGGTGTTTAAATTGTTTCAACTCAAGACCCTCAAACGGTTTGATGATTGGTTAACCCTAAGCGATTTGAGACCGTTTGATCCTCTAATGGTTTGAGACCATTTAGCCCTCAAAAGGTCTGAGACCGTTTGATCAAATCCAAATTGAAACCGTTTGATCAAATCAACTTGAAACTGTTTAACCCTAAATTAGGGTTTTGACATAAATTGATCTAGGGTTTTGAAATAAATTGAGCTAGGGTTCTAAAATCAATTGAATTTGATTTGTTTGAAGTTATTAGGTCATAAGACCAATTGATCCTTGAATACATTGAAACCATGTGGTTTCTAACGGTTTGAAACCATTTTCCCTCTAACGGTTTTGAAACTATTTGGTCACCAAACAGTTTGAAACCGTTTGGTCTAAAACGGTTTGAAACCGTTTAACCAACACAAAAAGAAACTATTTTTTATTGATATCCTTGAGGTGTGCTCTAAGATGATGTCATCATAATCAAGCTTCAGACCTCCGAATTCTACTATCATGTGTATGATAAATTCATCAATTATTCAAGAAGAAAATAAAAGATCAACATATGATGAGAAATTGAAATCAATAATAACATTGATGGGTTCAAGTTATATAGCCCACCTTCAAAGTAGCTTCAAAGCTTCAAGATTCTCGTCTCTAATGGTGAAAGAAGCTCCTTCAACTATCCAAGGTTTGTTTCCAACTATTTGGATGCGAAAGATAGCCAAGGTTGAGCATTGGATGGAAGGGAGAAGCAAATTAGTGTTGAAATCCGATTTCAACCATTAATTCAAGGTCAAAGATGATAATGGAGCTTACCTTCAGCTTGGGGAACATTTTCCTCCTTCTCCTAAGCTCCTTGGTCATCGTCCAAAGCAAGGGAAAGAAAGTGGTTTGCAAAATAGCCTTCCAAGTAAGGAGAAAATCGAGTATATGTAATTGATTTTCTAGGAGAGAGAAAGTAGGAGAAAATTCATCCACTTTCTTGCCACATGCCCCCTCCCTTCCTTGCCTTAGAAGCCATCTTCCTTGCTCTCAAAATCCTCTCAATTATCCTTGAATTAAAAGCAACCACATTAAGCACCTTAATCATTATAATACTACTATCAATGTTTAGTGGACATTACTTTTCAATTAACAAATGTGAGTGGATTTCTTCACCTACTTAGGATATTTCGGTGCAACTCATGGAATTTGTACTTCCTCCCACTATAGGATTTCAACCATAGACTTTTTAGTTGATGGGCACTTCAATTAATATATTTATTTTTGCTACAAAATAAATTAGGGTTTCATTTATGCTTATTTCTTGATTATTTTACTATCAAAATTATCTCTCTTCAAATGTAGTTCAAACAAGATGTCACTTTCTTTTTCATTTCTCTAAATGATACCAAGAAATAGTAGGGACATAATAGAGGTGGTATTTTACATGCTCAACCCTAGGTTTTGGGTAAATTGTGAATTACACCAAAACTAGCATTCAATACACAAGCATTACTCAAACAAGCTCCTTCTTGGAACTTAGGCTTGTGAAAGCCATACCTTAGAATCATTATCATTCTTATGATTCTATAACACTTGAGGAAAATTTATCATGTAAAATTTGCAAAGTAACCCCTTAAATTGGGTAAATTGCACTTTAGTCCAAAATAGGTAATATATTGTTTCAACATTATTCAAATAGGACCAAAATTGAACATAAGCTCTCCTTTAGTCTTAATTACTTTACAAAAGATAAATACAAGAATATAAATGACTTACTTAAGCAAAACTTCTAGGGTTAAGCGTTAACCCATGTCAGGGATGTTACAATTATCCACCCCTAATAGGGATTTTGTCCCAGAAATCGTCAAGAGAAAAGAGAAGGGTACTTCCTCCTCATCTCTTCCTCCAACTCCCATGTAGCCTCTTCAATGCCACAATGATGCCAGAGAACTTTCACAAGCATTATGTCTTTCTTTTTCAACTTTTTGATTATCCTGTCAAGAATCAACACTGGTCCTTCTACATAGGATATATCTTCATTTAATTCTACCTCCACAGGTTGCAAAACTAACTCTGTGTCAGGGTGACACTTTCTCAGCATGGATATATGGAATACTGGATGCAATTTGTGTAGTTCAGGTGGCAACTCCAACTTATAGGCTACCTTTCCAATCCGTTCAGTGATTGGATAAGGCCCCATAAATCTAGGAGCTAACTTACCCTTTTTCCCAAATCTAAGAAAACCTTTCCAAGGTGGGATTAGAGATATACTCTGTCTCCAATTTGGAATTCTAAAGGTCTTCTCCATTTATCAGCGTATGATTTCTGTCTATCATGTGCAGCCTTTAACTGTTGTTGTATTACTTTAATCTTTTCAATTGTCTGTTGCACTAATTCAGGAACCAAAAGTTGATATTCCCCTATTTCATACCAGCATAATGGAGATCTACAACGTCTACCATATAATGCTTCATATGGTGCCATATCGATAATGTGATGATAACTATTGTTGTAAGAGGATTCTATTAAGCTCAAGTGTAGATCCCAACTTCCTACAAATTGAAGGACACATGCCCTAAGAAAATCCTCCAAAGTTTGTATAGTCCTCTCAGATTGTCCATTTGTCTGTGGGTGAAAGGCGGTACTGAATCTTAACTGCGTACCCAAAGCTTTATGCAGTCATTCCCAAAAAAGACTCGTGAACTGGGGACCTCTATCAGAAACAATTGTAGCTAGAACCCCATGTAAATGCACTATCTCATCTATATAGATCTGTGCAAGTTTCTCAGCAGTATAGGTTATTTTAATAGGAAGAAAATGTGTTGACTTAGTCAACCTATAAACTATCACCCAAATGGAATCATGACTTTTGGTTGTTCTTGGTAAACCAACCACAAAGTCCATGGTTATGTGATCCCATTTCCACTGTGGTATAGGTAAAGGCTGCATTGTTCCTGCGGGCTTTTGATGTTCAGCTTTAACCTACTCACATATCGGACACTGCATAACAAACTCAGCTACATCTTTCTTCAAACCAGGCCACCAATACATATTTTTCAGGTTATGATACATTTTGTTGCTCCCTGGATGCATTGCATACATAGATGAATGATCTTCCTCCAAGACTAACTTCCTTACATTGGCATCATGTACTACCATCCTACCATGGTAACAAACTACCTCATCATCTGACTCATGAAACCCATCCTGTTTCTCACTACCATACTCTGACCTAATTTGCTGAATCACAGTATTAGCTTATTGTGCTTCTTTGATCTATTGTTTCAAAGTAGGTTTTATGTGCATCTCAGCTAACAATCCAGCTAACAAGGATACTTTAAGCTGTATATTGTTTTCCCTCAAAGAGACAAACATGTCTCGCTTAAAGCACACTAAAGAGTACAACTATGCCTTGTCCATGTTTGGTGATGATGATTTTCTACTTAGTGCATCAACCACTAAATTAACCTTTCCCAGATGGTAATCAATTATACAATCATAATCCTTGATTAACTCCATCCAGTGGCTTTGTCTCATGTTCAACTCATGTTGTGAAAAGATGTATTTTAGGTTCTTATGGTCTGTGAAAATCTGGAATGTCTCTCCATAGAGATAATGTCTCTAGATCTTCAATGCATGAACCAAAACAGCTAATTCTAGATCATGTGTCGAATAATTTTCCTCGTGCTTCTTAAGCTGCCGAGAAGCAAAAGAAATCACTTGATTATCCTGCATCAACACACATCCTAGACCATTCTTAGAAGCATCACAAACAATAATATACCCCTTTCCCTACTTAGGTAACACTAACACATGTGTACTTGTCAACCTTTCTTTCATCAACTGGAAAGAATGTTGACACTTGTTATTCCAGATAAAAGGAACCTCCTTCCTGGTCAACCTGGTTAGGGGTAATGCTACAGAACTGAAGTTTTTAATGAACCTCCTATAGTAGCCTGCCAGTCCTAGAAAATTGCGTATCTTCGTTGGTGTCTTTGGTTGTTCCCATTCCAAGACAGATTCTACCTTTTTAGGATCAATACGGATACCTGAGGCAGATATTATGTGTCCTAGGAAAGACACTTCTGATAACCAGAATTCACACACTGAATTTGGCATATAGCTTGTGCTCTCTCAGTAGAGTCAGGGCCTGACGAAGGTGGTGCTCATGTTGTTGAGAATCTCTACTATAAATTAGGATGTCATCTATTAAGACTACTATGAATTGATCAAGGAATGGTTGAAAGATTCTATTCATGAGTTCCATGAATGCAACTGGTGCATTAGTTAGTCCAAACGACATAACTATGAACTTGTAGTGACCATACCTTGTCCTAAAGGATGATTTAGGTATGTCACTCTCCTTGATGCGTAACTGATGGTATCCTGACCTCAGATCTATTTTAGAGAATATAGTTGCACCGCACAACTGGTCAAATAGGTCATCTATCCTTTGCAGAGGATATTTGTTCTTTATGGTTACTTTATTAGCTGTCTATAGTCGATGCATAACCACATGGAACCGTCTTTCTTTTTAATGAAAAGGACCAAAGCACCCCATGGTGAAGTACTCGGTCGAATAAAACCCTTTTCAAGCAACTCCTGTAACTGTTTCTTGAGTTCTGCCATCTCAGCAGGTGTTATTCTATAAGGTGTTTGAGCTATTGGTTGTGTACCTGGGATTGGATTAATTTCAAAATCAATCTCTCAGGATGGAGGAACACCTATAAGTTCCTCAAGAAACACATACTCAAACTCCCTAACAATTGGAACTTTAGAAAGACTAGGACTCTCTACTTTGGTATCTACCACATGTGCCAAGAATATGAAGCATCCTTGTCTCATCAACTTCTCAGCTACCATAGCTGACACTAGATAGGTTGGAAGAATCTTTCTCTCCCCCTGAAAGATCCATATATCACCATTGTATATGAACATAGCCTGCTTGGAACCACAATCCAAGACAACCTTATACTTTTCTAGGGTGTCCATCCCAAGGATTGTGTCAAACCCATGCATCTCAAGTGGTATAAGATCCACCTGAATGCTATGTTCTGAAAAAGAAAGAACACAGGGAGAACATGCCTCCCACAACACTATAGATCCCACTAATGGAGTTTCTAATAACAAATTATCTGCTCTATGACTGACAGTCATATTGCAGTCATGAATCACTTCTCGAGTGATAAAGGAATGCATAGCACCCAGATCAATCAAAGCAGATATGAAGAAGGATGAAGACATATCAGAATGAAACAATTCCAAATGACTTGTCACAACTCGTGGGTTGACCACTGCTTCTGGTTGATTCATAGCATAGAATCTTGTCATTGCGACCACTTGGCCTATTGTTGGATGTGGTTGATCCAGCTTGGGACGCATGTCCACATCCTCACATGCCACTGCTAAACTGTCACTTCTAAGAGCCTTGTTCACTCTGCCTCGGCGGTTGGGTTACAATCATGTCTCTAACTAAACAATCTTTCATCAGATGTCCCATCTTCCCACATTTATAACAGACTTTGTTCTCCCACTATGCTCTAGATGGTCCTGTTACTAACTTTGATGTTGAGCCGTGAGCTCCCTCTGGTGGTAAACTATGACCTCTACCCTTGCTGGATGTCCACTGTGTCTGAGTATTAAACCTCGGTGGTGTTGTTGGTGCAGAAAACATTGGTTTCTTAAAACTTCCAGACCTCTGTCCTTAGAACTATGTATACACTTTCTTACTGTTGGCCTGACGCTTCTTAGTCATGGACCTTTCTATCTTCCTAAAGGACTCCAAAAAGGTGGCAAACCTCTCTCTATTCTCTAGAGTAGATACTGGTGTGGTTAAATCAGCGTTCAAACCCTTCTCAAAATGTTGAATCCTCTCCTCATCTGTAGCAACCATGTGCAGACAGAATCGTAGAAGCTCCATAAACTTAGCTTCATACTCACTAATGTTCATTGGTCCTTGCCTTATCCACTCAAACTGAGAGATTTTCTTATCTAGGTAAGTCTTGGGAAAATATCTACTACACTCGTCGGAACTCTTCCCATCTGACCTCAACACCAGGTATTTTGCCTTCTTCTATGGCCCACCAATGGCCAACACTCCCCTTCAACAGGTATATCGCATGCCTAATCTTCTCAACTTCGGGGATACTAAGAATTCTGAAGGCCTTTTACAACTCAGTCAGCCACAAGTCTCTGTCTGCTGGGTCAGATGTACCGGCATAATCAGTGGCTCCTACCCGTCAAAGCCATTCAAAAGTCATTCCAACTCCATGTCCCTTATTGTGAGCTGGTGCCCTAGGTGTAGGTGGTGGCATCCTATCAGCCATATGTGTCATAGTCTCCATGAACTGCCCAAACAGAGCATGGAAAGCTGGTTTTTCTAGTGTAGCTTGATCACGCTGGGAATGTTCAGGTACTAGTTCCTCTCTAGTCTGATCCCTTGCACCTCCTTCTGGTGTAGCAATACTACTTTCAGCAGCATGTTCTTCGTGTGATACAGCCATCCTCAAGCTTTCACTGCTACAGAACACGTCTTTGGCGTCAGTTGTTTAACCCCTTTTAGCGATGGTTCTTAAGCGACGCCTATGTGGGTGCCGCTAAAGGTCAAGCTCTCCGACATCAGTTTTACAACCGACGCCAAAAGACTTCGCACCACCGAAAATGCACATGTAGGGCAACTATAGGCGTCAATTCATATTCGTAAGCCGATGCCAAAAGGGTTCACGCCACAAAAAGGGCGGCATCTACGACACTTTCAGCGTCGGTTTACCGAACAAAACCGACGCCATATTCCCCAGACTCCACGACCGTGCTTCCCTGCACGGCCGTGTTTAGTACTATTGGCGTCAGTTTTGTACGAATAACTGATGCCATTTTCCACCATGGCCGTGCTTTCCTGCACGGTCAGGTTGTTTGACACATTAGGCGGCGGTTTTATACAATAATTGACGTTGTAATTCTTTGATGACAGTTTTCTATAAATAACTGACGCCTTAGTTTTAATTTTTTTTTCTTATCAGTTTGCAGGCCTGCTGTGGTTGGTCAGCTGGATGAGAACCTACAGTTCAGTTTTCTGAACTGCAAGTTTACGACATCCATTGATATCAGCCAACAAACAGGCCACAAACCTGCAAAATAAAAAAAATATACTTTTCACACAAGTAGATACATTGATACATTCAGACTTCAATTCTCACATTCGCACATGTAGAAACATTCAAATAAATATATAAACATTCAGATATGTATAAAAATTCAGATTCATATAATAAAATACATCTATATTCGCCAAAGGTTATATAGATATATAGGCAGCAAGCCATGAAACAGCAAAAGAAGCCACAATGAAGAGAAGCAGGATACAAATACAATACATAAAGTGCAGCACGCACAAGTACTTCAGATTCATATAAAAACATGACAGACTAACACATATATAGTGCACAACAACAACAACACTGAATTTACATACAACACTAGCTTAGTACATATATAGTGGAACTAAGGTGACGATCCCACCTACTAAAACAGGTTACCGACAACTACATGTTATGACTGGGAGGTTGTGATTCAGCAACCGTATGTATTAGTAGGAGGACAAACAAATTTCACCACAAACGGTGAAATTTGTTTGTCCTCCTGCTAATGCATACGGTTGCTGAATCACGACCTCCCAGTCGTAACATGTAGTTTTCGGTAACCTATTTTAGCAGGTGGGATTGTCACCTTAGTCCCACTATATATGTACTAAGCTAGTGTTGTATGTAAATTCGGCGCTGTTGTTGTTATGCACTATATATGTGTTAGTCTATCATGTTGTTATATGAATCTGAAGCACTTGTGCGTGCTGCACTTTATGTATGGTATCTGTATCCTACTTCTCTTCATTGTGGCTTCTTTTTCTGTTTCATGGCTTGCTGCCTATATATCTATATAACCTTTGGCGAACGCCTGCATATCCTGCATAGCTATGTCATGGTCGTCCTGCATAGCCTGTAGTCTTTGGCGAAGGCCTACATATCCTCTTGGACCCATTGTGAGGTCGTAACATGTAGTTGTCGTTGAGCACCTCTGATAGCCTAGTTAGTTAGCACATTGATTTGGTTAGTAACAATAAAGGTTAATCTTGAATAGGTGAATACATAAAAACATATATTAATTAGATTGGGAGTGGCGCTTAATACCTTGAATTCATCTATTTTTCTTTGGGTAACAAACTCCTCCCAGTCTTTGGGGTCCAAGTAGTTCCATTGTTGTGTGGATTCCTTCTTCCTATATTTATTTTTCAAAGAGAATACAAACAAAAAGTATTAGTGTAGAATTAGTGAAATATTGATCAATGTCTAGAATTGGAATCAATCAAGAACCTATTCTCATCATCGCGTATGTAATCTCAGGTGAGATTGGTCCTATAGTTCCTTAGCAACCTCCCACAACATTTAGCATTTTTATTAACTAGAAGATAATGAAACATCAAATCATAAAATGATATTAATATTAAAAAAGAAAACATTTAACTTCAATAAAAAATATAAACATGCATGCCTCTAAAATTGTGATCTTTTATTAATTAAAAATCCTTCATTGTGATCTCCGCGCACATATAAGTCATCATTAGCTTCAATATTTTGTGGAGTTGGAAACCCAACTGAGAATGGACTGGAGTCATCATATTTATCATAGTACTCTTCTTCATCTATAGGATCTTCAATGAACTGTCTTTTACCATGAAGAACAACTGACCATTTATCATTTGCAGGATCATTGATATAAAATATTTGTTTCAACTGTGATGCCAATATGAATGGTTCACCTTTCTTGCCAATCTTTTCAAAGCTCACTAAAGTGAAACCCAATTCATCCACTATAACTCCTTTGGTGTTATCAACCCAATTACATTTAAAGAGCGGAATTCTGAAATCTATGTAGTCAAATTCCCATATGTCTTTAATGACACTGTAATATGACATTTTAGCTTCACATGGACTCTTATCCTTTGCACTTGCAAAATACATAGTCGATGCTTGAAGAGTGACCCCACTGTTTTGGATGACACTCTTATCATCTTGGCGCTTTGTGTAATATGTGAACCCATTAATTTCAAACCCTTCATAAGACATAACATTCGGTTTTGGTTTAAAGGCGACGCATTTGATAATTTCCGCAATATCATTTGGTGTTTGAGATAGTTGATTTAAGACTTTATCTACAAACCACTTAGTAAAAGTCTTGTTATGCTCTCTAGCAAGCCACATTGAACTTGCTCGAGGATGTTTTCTCTTGATGAAATTAGTATGTTCCTCGATATAAACACTCACTTCGTCCATGTTGTGTAAAATATACAAGTGACCTTGTTCCAACTGCTCATGGCTGATTACTTTCACCCATGATCCCAAAATTCCTTTGCCCTCCTCAATATTCTTGTCATTAACAGGAGTGTTATTACCACTCAGAAAGTCATTGCAAAAATCCATAACCTCTCTCGCCACATAACCTTCAATAATACTCCCTTCAGGCCGATAACGGTTTCGAACATCACCTTTAAAAACGCTCATGTATCGTTTAAAGGGATACATCCAATACAAGAAAACTGGTCCCAACATTTTCACTTCCCTATTCAAGTGGACAACAAGATGTACCATGATATCAAAGAACGAAGGAGGGAAATACATCTCAAGCTGACATAGGGTAACAACCACTTCTCTTTGCAAATTATCGAGAGTATCAGGGTCAATAACTTTGTTGCATAGACTGTTGAAAAAGAAACAAAGTCTGGTGATTGCAAATCTTACATGCTTCTGCAATATAGATCGAATTACCACGGGCAATATTTATTGCATTAGAGTGTGACAATCATGAGATTTAAGACCTATCAACTTCAGATCTTTCATTGATACCAATCTACGGATGTTAGATGAGTAACCCTGTGGCACCTTAACATTTACCAAGCATTCACAAAAAGATTTCTTCTCCTTTCTAGACAATGTGTAACAAGTGGGAGGTAAGTATGTTCTTTTATTACCCATTTCACGTAATTCTGTTAATTCTGACCTTATTCCCATTTCATGTAGGTCCAGTCTGGATTTTATCCATATTTAGTCTTACCTGGTATATTTAACAGAGTACCAATGATGCTATCACAGACATTTTTCTCAACGTGCATTACATCGATACAATGTCTGACTGTCAAAGAACTCCAATAAGGAAGATCCCAAAATATTGACTTCTTCTTGAATGAAGAATTGTCACTCCGTGTGGCCATACTACATTGTGATTTCTTACCAAATTCATTAACAATGTCTTTTACTCTTTCATAAACAACATCCCCTGGTATAGGTTTAGGTGCACTTCGTTCATCATTCCATCCATTGAATGCTTTGCGCTTCCTACGATACAAATGTAATTTTGAAAGAAACCTTCAATGACCAAGATATACATTCTTGCCGCCATGTTTTAGTCTTATTGAATCAATGTTTTCTTCACATATAGGACACACTTTATCTCCTTTGACATGATATCCAGACAAATTCCTGTATGCTGGAAAGTCATTAATAGTGCGAAACAACATAGCGTGCAGACAAAATGTCTCTCTTCTTGAAGCATCATAGTGTTGACTCAAGGTCAAATTAGGTCAATGTTGACTCACGTCTAGATTGACTAAACCCATATTTTGATGATGACTAACCATTCCACATATTGGTGTCTAATGCTTATATTTGAGTGATTTCAGATTAGGTATAGACACACTCCAATTGCCCTAACTTGCGCATATCAAATTGGAGAAAAGACAAGTCAAAGTCAATACAAGCGGACGTTTTTGTAATATGATGTATATCCATTAGAATCATGTTGTAAATCACTTGTAATGATTGTATGACTTGTAATTAAGCTTAGAAAAATATCAGGAGCACATAGATCGAATATTAGAGCACTTTAGATGCATCTTTGAAAATTGATTACAGGCACTTTGTCAGTCGAGTTTCCCAGCCTGAAAACTCGACCGATCATCCTTGATCAATTTTCTGCAGAATGCATCGGTCGAGTTGTGTTTACATAAAACTCGACCGATGGAGTAACTGACCTAATCAATTTTCATTGGTCGGTCGAGTTTCCTCTGGACAAACTCGACCGATGGTCTGAATATCGACTTTGTGTTTTACTCTATCGGTCGAGTGACACTTATAGAAACTCGACCGATTGCACTGTACGGAAAAGTGCAAAAAAGTGTTTCTAGCCGTTGTGGAGTTGCAACAAGTGAAAATAGATCTGTTGCAAGCCACAAAATGGCTAGTTTTTGTTCACAAGTGTTCCCAAAGGCTAAGAGGCATCCCCAGCTATAAATAGGACCCCTTGGGCTTCATTCCAAGGTTGATCATTCAATGCAAACTCTATGTGAGGCTCCTATTCTATAGTTGAGTGCTTCCTACAGCCTCCTCTCTCTCTCTAATCATAATCACTTGCTACATCCATTAGAGTGAGTAGGAAATCTATAAGAGAGGTAGTCCTACATGTATATCTTGTGAGGCTCTCACTTCTACCACCTCCTATCTCTTCTTTCAATCATGAAGATGAAGGTTCTCTCTCTTGTCTAAGAGAGGTGAAGAAGAACAAGGGAAGGCATCCCTTGGTGAAGATCAAGGCTGAAGACTTGGAGCTAGAGTGGGTAAGCCCTTGGTGAAGGCAGAAGACTCCTTGCTCAAGTGGGTAAGTCCTTGGTGGAAGCTTCTCCGAGTGAAGGTGAAGTCAAAGGCGGAAGATCCAAGAAGAGTGGGTACTTCCTACAAGGCTGAAGACTTGTGCAAGAGTAGGTAAGTCCTTGGAAGAAGGCGGAAGACTCCTTGCAAAGTGGGTAAGTCCTTGGTAAGGTTGAAGACTCTTTGTATTGGATAGGTAAGTCCTTTGTTTGGTCATGTATTGTATGTCTTATGAATGAATATAAGAGTGCAATAGTTTGGAAGTCCTAGAGGTTGACCTCTCTAGGAAAGTGGACTGACACACTTCTAGTTTGAAGTGTTGAACCACTCTAAATAGCTTGTCTAATTGGTGCATGTTCAATCTCTCTCTCCCTTGATATGTATGTTTTAGTTGCACACAAGTTTCCTATTTAGCAACCTTATCTTGTGATATATCTTGAAGGTTTAATAAATTTTGTTTAAGTGCTTTCATCTCTATTCACCCCCCTCTAGAGAATCTAATCACCCATCTAGGATCCAACAATTGGTATCAGAGCGGGTGTTCTCCAAGCATACTTCAACAAGTAGGAGAAGATGAGTGACTACCTAGGAGGGAGATTCTCGACCAGCCTTCCAATCTTTGATGGGAGCAATTTCCTCTATTGGAGAAGAAGGCTTCAATTCTACATCCAAGGATCAAGTATTGAGATGTGGCAAATGGTGAACAGCCCATACATGCTACCAAAGACAAAGATTGAAGAATGGGATGAAGCTACCTTGGCGAAAGCAACCTTGAATGCTAGAGCCATGCACATCCTATATGCCTCCATGACCCCCACCAAGTTCAACCGGATTTCTTCATGTGAAACAGCCTATGAGGTATGGAGAAAGTTTTGCATCACTTATGAAGGGACATATCAAGTGAAGGAAAGCAAAGTCTACATGCTCAAAGAGCTTCTTGTGAACTTCAAGATGGGAAAGGAGGAGAGCATAGCCAACATGTACTCAAGGCTCAACACCATCTTGAATGGTCTTGCTGTTCTTAGACATCCTATGTCTAGTGGAGAGATCAACTCAAAGATCCTTAGAACTCTCCCCAAGAGGTGGGAACCCAAGGTGACTTCTATTGAAGAAGCAAGGTCTCTTATGGATATTCCTATTGAAGAGCTCATTGGAAATCTACAAGCACATGAAGCTACACTTGACAAGAGGGAGGAAGTAGAAAGACAAGAGAAGAAAGAGCTAAAGAGAATGAAGAAGGCTGAAATGAAGGCTCAAATTGAAGCTATCATGGAACAAGTCTCTCCATCCTCTCAAGATAAAGAATATGCCATGTACTCTAAGGGTAAAATCTACAAAGGCAAGTCCTCCTCCATCCGGTGCTTCACATGTGGAAAGAAGGGTCACTACAAAGAAGATTGCCCAAAAGGCAAAAAGACCCATCATCACAAGAAAAGAGAAGAGAAATGACACTTAAGCTCAAGTGGCTCCTCCAACTCAAGCTCAAGTGAAGATTCAAGTGAAGGATCAAGCTCAAGCTCTAGTGATGAAGGAGAATGCCATTTTGCTCTTATAGCATCAACAAGTGAAGACTCAAGTGAGGTAAATCTAAACTCTTTAGATAAAGAATCCTTGATTGCTATTATTCATGATATTTTTGCCTCTCTTAAGTCTTCTAAAAGGAAAAAGAAAAAGCTTGCTACAATTGTTGATAATTTGCATGTAGAATTAGATGATCTTGAACATGCTAATTTTTGCTTGCTTGATGATAAAAATGATTTTCTTAGCCAAGTAGACTGTCTTAAACTTGAAAATGCTATTTTGCTTGATAAGATTAGATTTTTAGAAGCTCAACCTCTTATGCTTAGTTCTAATGAAGAGCATAATTTAATTATTGATTCTCTCGTGCATGATATTGGTGTTCTTAAATATGAAAACAAGAACAAAGATTATGCTTTGCATGAATTAGAAATAGAAAATGCCTCCTTGCTTGCTAAAATCAATGGGCATGAATCTTGTTCTAGTTCTACAAATAGAGAGAATGATGTTGTTGCCCTTCATATTAATAGAGATTCTTATTTAACTAAAGCTATTTGCTTAGAAAATGATCTTTTGCATGCTAGAGATAATATCAATAATTTGTATTCTACTATTGCTTCTCTTAAGCATGATAATGATAGTTTGAGATCATCCTTGCAAAGATTCTTAGTTGGTAAAAAGAGTCTTAATGACATCCTACACCATACTACTAAACAAATTGGTAGACATGATTTAGGGTATGATAGTAGTCAAGGGAACAACAAAGATAAAGGACCTCCAATATTCCATGGAGAATCCTCTAGTTACAAGACTATGGGCACATGCAACTATTGCAATGAAATTGGTCATTATGCTACTTGTTGTCCTTTTAGGAAAGCACCCAAAAGCAATCGGATTTGGGTTGCTAAACTAATCCCTTCAGACCCAAAAACATGATTGGGTACCATTTCATCTTTCTTCTTGTAGGTACTTGCAAATGGATTGACTTGAACTTTGAATTGCAAATTGACTTCTCAATCCACATGAAAGTAGAAAGGTGAGATGTGTAGAGGGTGACAATAAGTGGAAAAGGAATGGTAAGAACAAAGGTAAAGGTTTTATTGCTTATAACCAATCCTAACTTGTTTTGTCAAGATGGTATGCACTATACATATGGTTTTTGAGTCAAAAGTGGTATTTTGAGTTTCTCTTCACACTCTTTCTCAAAAACTGTTTCTAATGCTTCTATAGTGCATTACTAACTTGATTAGACATGTTTGGATATGGTTTGTATATTTAGCATGCCTTTGAATATGTTTTTATGAAATATATGTTCTTTTTGACAGCTGGTCTGTCGGTCGAGTTTGTCCTGTTTGAAACTCGACCGATAGGCACCAATCGGTGTTGCCAACAGCTGTCATCGGTCGAGTTGTCAATGCATAGAACTCGACCGATAACACTGTGCACATAATACACAATTGGCTTATTGAATGAAAATTTCCCTCTCAACTAGATTTTCTCAACCAATAGCCTTATTATTTGGCACTCTCATTTGGTACCTTTATATATGCATATTGCCATGTTCTAAATTTCCTATCTTTCTTACAACTCTATCTCTCTAATTACTCTAAATTGGTATATCTATATCTTGGAATTACTTGCTTTGAGTTGTTTTGCAGGTTTTGATGATGATCTCTTAGTTGTGTCTTAAATTGCTTCCGTTGTGCTCTAACTTGCTACATCTATCTAGGTGTATATCTTGTTTTGATACAACCTTGAAGTTCTTAGGGGTAATCATCTTATGGTAAGGATACATATCTAGTGAGTTATATCCTTTCATGCATCTAAAATTGCATATATCTTTGTTTGGATATATCTCTACATCTACTAATAGCTTGCTTTGTCTTGTGTATCTTTTGGTATCTCTTTCTATGATCTAGATCCTACTAGTAGTCCTAACATGTGATATCATCTACTAGTAGTTCACATACATGTAGTTCTAACCCTATCAATAATTGGTATCTTTGCTCATCTATATGCTATGCTTGTATCTTGTCTCATACACGCTCAAGCTTGTTCCTTGAATTGCATATCTACTATCTTGAGTTTCTTTCATAACATTGGGATGCAGGGTACATAGATCTACATTATATGTAGAAATTGGAGTATTTTTGGATTTTATACAGATTTGCTCCAGTTTCAGTTTTTGGTGCAAGACTAGTGTTTTTCATGCAGAAACAACATTCTGAGCAAGACTCATTGATTAGCAATGAGCTATGATGGTTTTTGGTCAAATTCCGTCATCTTGAGGGTCAAAATTATGTTTTATTGTTTTTCTACATCACTTTATCTTGCATTTTGGGTTGTTCAAGTATATGCTTTAACTTGCTTTTCTTTCTATGCTTGGACAAGCCCCTATCTGTGCTCTTCTACTCTCCTTATATATATTTGTGTTATCTCCTTTCTCTTTAACAAGTGATGTTTCTTATTTCTTCATAACCCCACTTTTTGAAATGACAAAGGGGGAGAAAGGTATGTCTTCTTTTAAAAGAGGAAGAAGGCATGTCTTACATGAAGAGGAGAAGTATGTCCATGTAAAGGGGAGAAGGTAAAGGGGAGAAGACATATATGTGTAGAACATATATGAGTAGAAGACATTGTATTCTATAAATTTTATGAAAGCTAACCATGCAGGAGAAATAGCATCAATTGAGGGGGAGTATGAGAACTCCATGCACATCAATTGAGGGGGAGCATATGAGCTCAATCCTATTGAAACCCCTAGGTTTCTCCGAAGGTATGAATTTACTTAAAAGCTTTCAATACATTTATGGAATGGTTTGTCATCTTCAAAAAGGGGGAGATTGTCGACTCAAGGTCAAATTAGGTCAATGTTGACTCACGTCTAAATTGACTAAACCCATGTTTTGATGATGACTAACCATTCCAAATATTGGTGTCTAATGCTTCTATTTGAGTGATTTCAAATTAGGTATAGACACACTCCAATTGCCCTAACTTGCGCATATCAAATTGGAGAAAAGACAAGTCAAAGTCAATACAAGTGCGCAAGTCAAAACCTACTGTTCTCTAAGTACATATGTACTTAGAGAACAAACGGGGAAATGCTGCCGAAATTTTCTCAAAAATCCAATACACATTATACACTTACATCCTAAGTGAGATTAGGTGTTCAAGAACAGTCCCAAACTGGGGACTATCCAAGATTTACTCCTAATGAGTAAATCTTGGACGGGTTTCTAGGCCAACAAAATCATATCATTAAGAGAATGGTTTCATGTTAGGTCATCATAGGTCATAATAATCCACCAGAATGGGCATAAGAGTATTAGATCTTTATTCTAGAGTGTACAAGACATAATAGTGACTATTGATTTTGTGGGGTGATATCATTTCATAGGATTTATAAATTCAAATTTAACAAGTGTACAAGTTGCATCATTTTAATACTCTAAAGGTGACTAGTGGGTCATAGCACATAAAAGATGGCATTACAAGGAATGTAAGCAAGCTAGATCAATTAACACTCATCTCAAGGAAACATTAGTTACTGAGGGGACCAGGAAAGAGTGCTTTTAATCAGGGTTTTGGGGGACGTTTACCTCTGTTTGAGCCCAGTCGGGCGTCAATAGGGAGAGAGGGCGAGACGGAGGGTAGGCGAGTAGGCAGGAAAGCAGGTGAGCAGGCGACGGGCAGGGAGACGACGGGCAGCAGTAGATCATCAATTAATTCCTGAAACATAGTATAGAATATGCATTATACAGTAGTAGGCAGTACATGATATGTACATTATATCGTTATATGTATTGCAAACTACAAAGTACATCTACATAGATAATACATTAGTTGAACGCATAACAATACAAGAAAAACAATGTATGTATAGGTACAAGTATAATGTATCAGTAAATATTAGTGGTTGAGTTCATAGTAGAGCAACAATGTATGTGCATATGATGAATATGTAATGTAGGTGCAGCAGTTCATACATAAGGCAGTTCATACATAAAGATGTAAATGGGTGTAGTAGTACATACATACAAAGCTTATATGAAGTAGGAATGATTTTAATGCATGTACAACTCAATTAAAAATGAGAAGAGCAGGTAAAAGTAGGAAGAGGGGTAGGGGGCCAGGAGCAGGAGCAAGGAGCAAGCCGGAGAAACCCTATTGTCTAAGAAGGAAGATGAAGAAGAAGGGTACCAGGTGAGCAGGCGACCAGGAGCAGAGCATCGACGAGGAGAGAGCAGAGACAGTGAGGAGAGTAGCGTCGGCGGTGAGCGGCCGGGCGACCAGGAGGCAGTGTCGGCAGTGACCAGGAGACAGTGTCCGCACCGGAATCGCCAAAGCAAAAATGGGGAAGGAGCGGCGGCGGCGACGGGTGCTTGCTCACTGGAATCGGTCGTTGCAATAGGAGCGCCAGGTGGTGGCACACAAGCAGGGGGAAGGAGCGGCGGCGACGGCGGGTTCTTGCTCACCGGAATCGCGAGACCTAAAATCGATGCTCGATTGGAGTGAAATAGAGAAAGGGGAAGAGTCTGCTTGGCGCGGGTGCTAATAAGTAACCAATCGGCATCGGTCATTACATAAAACTGACGCCATAGCAAACAGTTTCAGTTGTTCTGTAGATAACCGACGCCGATTCCTCTTAAGCGTCGGTTGATAGGAAAAAACCGACGTCCAAATTAGACAATCTTATTTGGCGGGAACTATTATCAGCATCAGTTATCAAAGGATTGACCAACACCGAAAGCAGAACTTTTCACGGAAATATCCTTCTTGCATAGGCGTCGATTATTATTGAAAACACCGACGATGTATGTGACGCATATTTTTTTTGCTCGAAATTTGGATTTCACGGGAAATTTTAGGCATCGGTTTGTTATATCCAGCCGACGCTAAATGCAAAGCGGTACCCGTGTCTGGCTGGTCTTCGATGATAGACGTCGATTTCTCTAAATATCTGACGTTGACTAATATAGGCGTCGGATTATCTTAATAACCGACGCCCAGAAAAGTGACACTGAATGTTGTTTCTGTAGTAGTGTTTACTTCTTCTCCTGAGAGTAGAAGTCACTATTAGATAAACTGAAAGACACTAGAACAGACTCAATGACCCTAATCCTATGTCTTTGTAGACTCAACGAACCTTAATCTCTGATACCACTAAGTTGAGACAACACAAGTGATGATTAATGCAAAATGAAACATTAGCATCGGATTAACAAAACTCACTAAAAATTAAAACATTTTACAAAGAGATCCATTTCCAGGAAAACTCTTATAACAAGAACCAAAATATTATATATACATTCTGGTCCACCAAGTACATACCATGTACCTTCTCTTCTCAAGGATTACATACAATAGTTGCTCAGTTAAGTCTACACATAAGCAACATAAAACCTCGAGGCATTCAATGCCAAAATCTTAGATCAATCATTAAAGAACTAACTACTGACTCCAAGGACCTGAGAGTATAGAGACAACTCATAGGACTCATATCTACAAGACATGACATTCAGTATCTCCACCTGAGATGTTACTGTTGCCCCTGATGCTTCTATCCTTCCCCCGCTATATGGTTTCTACCTCCTCGTCACAATTAAAATTATCCTAGCGAGAGATATAACTCTCCGCCAGAAATATTATTGTTGCAAATAAATAATAATAAACTAAACAGAGGATTCTCTATTGAAAAGTAGGATTTAATCATTATTAAGCAGAATAGCAAAATATCATCTTTTAAAGCATTACATCTATAAATGCTAAAGCAATAAATCATCTACTCATTTTAATAAGGAATATGAATAACATGTATAACATCTATCCATTTAGGATACAGTAAACAATGTAACATCAACCAATGATTTTTGTATTTCATCCTTAAGCAAATATGCTACACGTATGATTACATTTTACAATCATACTTATGCCCTAAGGAAGTGATCCGTACCGCTCAAATCCAACCTTCAGTTGCGAAACCCAAATTCGGTGTCATACAAGATCAAAGGAAGAGATGGACTCCACAATCTCATCCGTCTCAGTCAGTGTGAGACCACAAGTAGGACTGCAATCTCTTCCTTAAGTGACCACAGTCACATGGTTAGCTCTCACAGGCTACCCATCCTTTAGCCCACCTTGTTACAAGTCCCGACGCTAGTAAATCTGAGCCACGGGCCCGTTCACCGTGCTCTCTGAGCCATGAACACATTCATGCTTTATCACACTAACCCATGGGCCTGTTCCCCATGCTCTTATACATAACATGAGTTTACAACTAAAGTTTCACTTAAATCCTCCTATTTTTGGCTAGGAGAAACCCCACATATTCAACAATATACGCTCCAAATTAACCAGTAGGAGAATCCATTTCACCATCACCAGCTACTGACGATGATGGATCTATGGCCAGGGCTCTACATGATAATATTCCATTTGATTATTTAAGTACATTACCATATTCTTTTAGCATCAATTAAGTTTTCAAACAAGAATTCTGATGAAAAATGCTACAAAGAAACATGTAATATTTCTATCAAGTACTTTTCAAAACTTTATAAAACATTGGGATCTCAATCCCTTATCTCATTACTGGGAATTCACATCCCTCAACAATACCATCATCACTATCATTATCATGTTTACTGGATTTGGTTATTCAAACCCTTAGTTCACCACTGAACATGGTTACCATTATCAGGTAACTATTACCTCCACGTCATCTAACCAAGGTACTCATGATACTTTCTACACAAGCATCTCACATAGCTCACCAGGCATATTCAACTTCTTGTCACCTCTCACTAGGCAACGAATAAAATAATGGCTCACAAGGCCTATTAACATCATAGCTCATACCTAGTTATGCTCATCATCTCATGATACCTGCATGGTTAGTATACTTGATAACAACCATATCAATTACATATCAACATTATGCAATACAAAGATAACATCACTAATCCCTTATTAGGGTTAGGGCTTCCCATCTTTATCAATTAGGGTTTCATATAACATCACCCTATATTAGGGCTTCACATATCATCACCCTATATTAGGGTTAGGGTTCCCCATTCCATTTCAATTAGGATTTCTCACCCCATTACGCAAAATTAGGGTTAGGGTTTCTCATCCTTCTTGATTAGGGTTTCATGATCACATAATCAAAGATCAAACCCTAATTCAAAACTCCATACATCTTGGAGAATACATTGATATTACAATTAATATCCAAAACCTAATTCATTGTTCCACATGTCTAGAATTACATAATACCTTCATAAGTATTCAAATAAACTTATGAATTATAATTTTATTTATTGATTAGGATTTCCATTCTCCATTGATTAGGGTTTTATGATTACCTCATTAATCCAAACCCTAAGTTAGTGCTTCCACATATCTTGGAGCACATAGCATTATTTAAGTATGAAATCATACTTATCATTGTTCAATGTACTTAGGAACACACAACATCATCATCATACCTTTTAGGGTTGACTTAACCTCTCACTAAGTACATACATCTATGCTTATCATAGTATATTGCATTTATCACTTTCATAGGCATCAAGGGATAATCACTCTAATTATACTAATCACCTAAGTACTTTAGAGGTACTTCCATTAAAATTAACCTTGAGATATTCTTCAACCACTTATGGGTTATTAGTACATACATGATTTGAATCAATTGAACCTTCAAACGGTTTTGACCAATTGAACCTCCAAACCGTCTTGGACCAATTACACCTTCAAACGGTCTAGGACCAATTGCACCTTCAAATGGTCTTGGACCAATTTCACCTTTAAACGGTCTTGGAGAAATTGCACCGTCAAACGGTCTTAGACCAATTGCACCTTCAAATGGTGTTGGACCAATTACACCTTCAAATGGTCATTGACCAATTGCACCTTCAAATGGTCTTGGACCAATTGCACCTTCAAAGGGTCTTGGACCCGTTACACCTTCAAACAGTCTTGGACCAATTACACCTTCAAACGGTCTTGGACCAATTTCACCTTCAAACGGTCTTGGACCAATTGCACCTTCAAACGGTCTTGGACCAGTTACACCTTCTAACGGTCTTGGACCAATTGCACCTTCAAATGGTCTTGGACCAATTGCACCTTCAAACAGTCTTGAAATCGTTTCAACTCAAGACCCTCAAATGGTTTGATGATTGGTTAACCCTAAATGGTTTGAGACTGTTTGATCCTCAAATGGTTTGAGACTTTTTGGTCCTTAAATGGTCTGAGACCGTTTGGTCTAATCAGAATTGAAACCGTTTGATCAAATCAACTTGAAACCGTTTAACCCTAAATTAGGGTTTTGGCATCAATTGATCTAGGGTTTTGAAACAAATTGAGCTAGGGTTCTAAAATCAATTGAATTTGATTTGTTTGAAGTTATTAGGTCATAAGACCAATTGATCCTTGAATCCATTGAAACCATTTGGTCTCTAACGGTTTGAAACTGTTTGCCCTCTAACATTTTTGAAACCGTTTGGTCACCAAATAGTTTGAAACCGTTTAACCAACACAAAAAGAAATTGTGTGTTCTTGATATCCTTGGGGTGTGTGCTAAGATGATCTCATCATCATCAAGCTTCTGACCTTCGAATTCTACTATCATGTGTATGATAAATTTATCAATTATTCAAGAAGAAAATAAAAGATCAACATATGATGAGAAATTGAAATCAATAATAACATTGATAGGTTAAAGTTGTATAACCTGCTTTCAAAGTAACTTCAAAGCTTCAAGCTTCTTGTCTCTAATGGTGAAAAAAGCTCCTTCAACTATCCAAGGTTCATTTCCAACTATTTGGATGCAAAAGATAGCCAAGGTTGAGCATTGGATGCAAGAGAGAAGAAAATGAGTGTTGAAATCTGATTTCAACCATCAATTCAAGGTTGAAGATGATAATGGAGCTTACCTTCAGCTTGGGGAACGTTTTCCTCCTTCTCCTAAGCTCCTTGGTCATTGTACAAAGCAATGGAAAGAAAGTGGTTTGCAAAATAGCCTTCCAAGTAAGGAGAAAATCGAGTATATGTAATTGATTTTCTAGGAGAGAGATAGTAGGAGAAAGTTCTTCCACTTTCTTGCCACATGCCCCCTCCCTTACTTGCCTTTGAATCCATCTTCCTTTCTCTCAAAATCCTCTCAATTATCCTTGAATTAAAAGCAACCACTTGAAGCACCTTAATCATTTAAATACTATTATCCATTTTTAGTGGACATTACTTTTAAATTAACAAATGTGCGTGGATTTCTTCAGCTACTTAGGATATTTCGGTGCAAATCAAGTCATTTGGACGTACTCCCACTATAAGATTTCAAGCATAGCCTTTTTAGTCGATGGGCACTTCAATTAATATATTTAGTTTTGCTACAAAATAAATTAGGGTTTCATTTATTCTTATTTCTTCATTATTTTATTATCAAGATTATTTCTCCTCAAATGTAGTTCAAACAAGATGCCCCTTTCTTTTTCTTTTCTCTAAATGATAGCAAGAAACTGTAGGGACATAATAGAGGTGGTATTTTACATGTTCAACCATAGGTTTTGGGTAAATTGCAAATTACACCAAAACTAGCATCCAATACACAAGCATTACTCAAACAAGCTCCTTCTTGGAACTTAGGCTTGTGGAAGCCATACCTCATCATCATTCTCATTCTTATGATACTATAACACTTGAGGAATATTTATCATGTAACATTTGCAAAGTAATCCCTTAAATTGGGTAAATTGCACTTTAGTCCAAAATAGGTAATATATTGTTTCAACATTATTCAAATAGGACCCAAATTGAAACACAAGCTCTCCTTTAGTCTTAATTACTTTTCAAAAGATAAAGACAAGAATCTAAATGACTTACTTAAACAAAACTTCTAGGGTTAAGGCTTAACCCTGGTCAGGGATGTTACAGGATGCATCTTCTATAGGATTGTTTGTGCATCTCTTGAACAGGAGTGGGTCGTTCCAGTAGTAATTCTTTAAATTTGAGAAATGCTTTTTCTTTTGGTTGTAGGTGATATCTGGTGGGAATTGTTGACAAGCTAAATTGTTACAGATATACGCAAACTAGGGAAGGTCAGGCTCAATGGACTTTGTTGTCATCAAGGCTTCTTTGGTGTAATTTTCATTAATTGGAAACATCTTCTTTTTTGTGACTATGATCCTTGATAAGTGGTCAACAACTACATTTTCTGTTCCCTTCTTGTCAATTATTTGATCGTCAAATTCTAGCAAAAGTATAGCTCACCTTAACAATCTGGGCTTGGTGTCCTTCTGCATCAACTATTTGATCACACCAAGATTGGTGTACACCTTGACCTTTGTTCGTATCAAATAAGATCCGAATTTCTTAAAGGAACATACTATTGCTAGCATCTCCTTTCCAGTGGTGTTGTTGATCTAGCATCATCCAGGGTCTTGCTAGCATAGTGTGTTGCATGGTGTTTCTTATCTTTTCTTTGCTCAAGAACTGCATCAATAGCGTAGTCATTGGCATATATCACACATTATATAAAATGGTAGCTCCCAATCTGGTGCTTGAAATACTAGAGTTGTTGTCAAAGCATTCTTCACAGTATTAAAGGCTTCTAGACATTTATCTATAAAGTTGAACTCAACATCCTTTACAAGAAGGCTTCATAGGGGATTTGCAATCTTAGATAAGTCTTTGATAAACCTTCTATAATATCTAGCATTTCCTAGAAAGGTTCTTACTCCAATCACCAATTTGGGGGAGGGATTTTGGATACTACCTCTATCTTGCTATGATCAACTTCTATCCCCTTTTTAAAAATCTTATGTCCAAGAACAATGCCTTCTTGTCCATGAAGTGGCATTTTTTCCAATTCAGAACCAATTGCTTCTCCTCACTTCATATAAGTTCTTTAGGCACTTGTCGAAACCGGTTCCATATACTGAAAGTTCATTTATAAATACTTCCATTATATCTTCCAAGAAGTCTACAAAGATAGCCGATCAGATATGTGGTATTTTCCTGTAGTGTATTGCTCTAGTAGCTAAGTTTACACGATTTGAAACCAATGGCATATCATTTGCAAAGATAATTCACATGCTGATAAATAAAAGGAACGTCCCTCTTAATAAAAAAAATTAAAAGGAACGAAATCTTTTTGCTTATATATAGATTTTATGGCTACCGTATGCATCATAATATGAAGGGTGTCTTCATCTAATAACTATTGGGATAACAGTAGGGATAACTCCTGCTGCCAATAACCACACATATCTCAGGAAGTACAACAGGAAAATATTGATGTTTTTCCTGGTATCCAACATCTGACTGTTTATGCAGTGGCGCGACGTTTCTTCTCCTCTGATAGTAACTTTGCGAAACGAACAAGCTCCTGGGCGTTGGTAGTCTCCTTGTCGATAGGGTCGGTCATACCGGTTTGAAGGTTGATCCTTGACACGGGCTTCTTCAGCAGGTTCATGCCGACCTGGACGAGGTGGTTGAGGTTCTCCTTAGTGGCCTTGTCCATGAGCGCCTCGTCGCCCACGAGAGAGTCGTACTGGATGCGCAGGTAGTTGCTGCCGCAGTCGACGGAGTTGAAGACGGTACTGGCGTGAAAGTCGACCATGTCAGAGCTGCCTTGCATGAACACCTCGATGATGGGCGTGCTGGAGGTCTTGACGTCGAAGATCCAGTTCAGGGGTCCCCAAGTCTCAGCCTGCGTGGCGTTGTATTTGCCATCAGACTTGTCGGAGCCAGTACCGATGGAGATGATGAGGAAGCGGCTGTAGTCCACCGGGTTGGGATGGAAGTCCTTGTTCTGGTGGGTAATCTCCCTTGTTACCGCGCCCACTGCTGTCATGGTCTGCAGAAATACGTTTAGGGAGAATTATATGCATTGTTTTAGAAATGTGTAATAATAAACGAACGAGTGTCTAGTAATAATTTCAGGTACATAAATAAACCATTACAGTTTTTTAGCCTATCTATTTCTATTTTGAGAAAGGGCAGAAACATTATCAACTAATATTAGGTTATTTTAGAATGAATATAGGTAATCAACCAACTTAGCATTCTTTATAGATTTGTAAAATCAAATGAAGCTGAACTTTATAATTGCTTTGTAGGATATAATTAATGTGGAACTTGTTTTGTTGGTCCACCAACTTGAACTCTATTTTGACGTCCACTTTTAAAAGAGCCGAAATGTAAGATTCCAATGGGGACTGAAAATCTCAGAATTAATTATGTCTTCCAATTTTAGAAACCCATTTAATATTTAGCAGACATGATTTTAGAATAGACCCAACACAAATAGATCCAATAAACTAACGATGGACAATGAGGTATTATAAAAAAACAGTATTGAGTTCTGTATTGAAAGCGTAGTCTTTGACACTATTCTTGGCAAAACGAAGAAAAACGACATTGATCTATAGAATTGCATGGACTCACCGGGTTGTTTGCGCAAGCTCCGCCATCCACCATGTGGTAATCCTTCTTCAACCCGTTGTCACCCTGGACCTCAAAATGGTGAGGCGGGAGGTAGGTTGGTGCCGCGGAAGTAGAGATGCAGACGTCAACAAGCTTAGGGTTCCTCAGTTTGTTTCTTCTGGCCTGGAATCGTTATCATCTTTCGGTTGTAAGATATGTGCAAAAAGTTTGTTATAGCTAGCTAGTATACAGAATGTAACTGTTTACACACATCGAAGGAGCAGAACAAAACGGGCTGGAGGTACTTGATGTCGAAGGACGGGATGACGACGTTGGTGAGGGTATCCGTCAGCATGTAGTCGCCGATCACTGTGTGGAGGAGGCTGTGTAGGTACTTGCCGTCGTACTTGGGACCAGATATCTTCCCCTGGAGTAAACTCAATGGATTCCAGACCCTAGAACATGCACCCATGTAAGAATCAGTACACATCTTGTAGCACGACATCATAGTCCGAGGAAGGCGCCGGTAAATATAAATGGACTTACGATGCCTGAGGGAAGATCTTGGGGCAGTGGGTGAGGTAGAAAGGCACGAGCTCGGTACCAGCGTACAAGGGCTTCTTGGGATCTTCCTTCTTCGGAGTGGTGATCATGGCCGTCAACAGACCACCGGTGCTTGTTCCGGCAACCACGTCGAAGTAGTCCACTAACCGGGCTTCAGGACCGTCGAGCTTCTGTGGAGTTAAGCATGCGGGGTCACAATTAGTGTTGGGTTATGAAGAGATACTTGCATAGCTACAGAGTCGATTCTAAAAATAATCGAGCACCTGCAGCTCCTTCTCCAGATGCTGCAGGATAACGGCAGGGATGATTCCACGGATGCCGCCGCCGTCGATGCTCAGGATGGTAACGTAGTCTCCCTTAACTGGTGCACCCGCCATGGTTGCTTAACGGGTAGCTGGAAAGCTAGCTGCTGAGCTCTCTCTGGTTGATATGTCTGCTAATGGGTTAACAATGGTTGTATAGGTGGAGTGGACTGGTCCACAACTCCAGGGTAGTTATAGTTGCACCACGTACCCAGTGCCAGCCTGTTAGGTGCATGCAAATGTACAGGACCACCTACCTGAGTCGTTGCTGGTGGCTGGCGGAGATAGATGCTAGTTATAGTTGCACCACTTACCCCGTACCTGGTGTATAGAACATGAAAAATTCTACACATAGCACACCCTATACCCGGCCACATACCCGGTTCTCGGGAAATCTCAACAGTCGTTTTCCTCTACTGCTGCGCCAGACCATTAACTCCTCCTGCTGCATGTACATTATCTCCAACAGCGATTTTGCATGTTTTTACATGCAAAAAGGATGCATGATCTCGTAACCAAATAAAAATCCACCATATCTCGCCACCTACTCCATGCAACTGTCATGCAAATGACAGATATCAATCCACTATAGCTTACAAAAAAATCTACGACACCTTTTTATCCCCACTGCAGATTACGTAAGTACTGTACCTAAAATAAATACATATACATTCACAAATGAATTTGAGAGGTACTGTACTTATATTTGACAAACTGGGTTGAAAATTATTAATTGAGTACAATACTTATAGATGCATTTTATAGTTGATTATGGACCAGATGTGCACTACATTTTTGAAAAAAAATTATATCCATGCGAAAAATGTTGTTATTGGATTTCGTAGGTACTGTACTTATACTTCCAGATCAGTTATACAATTATGATTGATTTTGTAATTTGTTAAGTACTATACTTATGCTTGGTTTTATAATTTGGTAAGTACTGTACTTATGTTTGAAAAAACTGAGTTGGAATTAACAAGTGAGTACTGTACTTATTTTTGCATGGATTCCATAGGTACTGTACTTATGCTTCCAGATCAGTTATACAATTATGCTTGATTTTGTAATTTGTTAAGTACTGTACTTATGCTTGGTTTTATAATTTGGTAAGTATTGTACTTATGTTTGAAAAAACTGAGTTGGAATTAACAAGTGAGTATGTACTTATTTTGCATAAATTGCGTAGGTACTGTACTTATGTCCAGATGACAAATGTTACTACTGGATTTCGTAAGTACTGTACTTATGATTCCAGATCAATGTTGTTATTGGATTCCGTATGTACTGTACAAATACAGGAATGCAGATGGATGCATTAGAATGAGAGAGAATAATTACAAGAGAAAAAACGAATTTGCATGGACTTTGCATGAGAGAAGAGTGGAGAGAGATATTGTTGCATGGACTTTGCATGAGTATTAATACAAAGACAACTGCAAATGCTGCAAATGTGTTTTCCCAAAAAACGGGTGGGTGGCCGGGTATAAGGGGGACTGTGTGTAGCCTAACTCTTTCAGGAAGAAAAATTCTACACATAGCACACCCTATACCCGGCCACATACCCGGTTCTCGGGAAACCTCAACAGCCGTTTTCTTTTACTGCTGCGCCAGTCCACTAACTCCTCCTGCTGCATGCACATTATCTCCAGCAGCGATTTTGCATGTTTTTACATGCAAAAAGGATGCATGATCTCGTAACCAAATAAAAATCCACCATATCTCGCCACCTACTCCATGCAACTGTCATGCAAATGGCAGATATCAATCCACTATAGCTTACAAAAAAATCTATTGCATATTTATCCCCACTGCAGATTACGTAAGTACTGTACCTAGAATAAATACATATATATTCACAAATGAATTTGAGAGGTACTGTACTTATATTTGACAAACTGGGTTGAAAATTATTAATTGAGTACAATACTTATAGATGCATTTTATAGTTGATTACGGACCAGATGTGCACTACATTTTTGAAAAAAAATTATATCCATGCGAAAAATGTTGTTATTGGATTTCGTAGGTACTGTACTTATGCTTCCAGATCAGTTATACAATTATGATTGATTTTGTAATTTGTTAAGTACTGTATTTATGCTTGGTTTTATAATTTGGTAAGTACTGTACTTATGCTTGAAAAAACTGAGTTGGAATTAACAAGTGAGTACTGTACTTATTTTGCATGGATTCCATAGGTACTGTACTTATGCTTCCAGATCAGTTATACAATTATGCTTGATTTTGTAATTTGTTAAGTACTGTACTTATGCTTGATTTTATAATTTGGTAAGTATTGTACTTATGTTTGAAAAAACTGAGTTGGAATTAACAAGTGAGTATTGTACTTATTTTGCATGGATTACGTAGGTACTGTACTTATGTCCAGATGACAAATGTTACTACTGGATTTCGTAAGTACTATACTTATGCTTCCAGATCAATGTTGTTATTGAATTCTGTAGGTACTGTACAAATACGGGAATGTAGGTGGATGCATTAGAATGAGGACACGAGGACGCTAGGACTTATATAATATAACCGCGAGAGACCAATGGGATAAAAAAATTCGATTTAGTAAATATTTGAATGGCAGATAGAAGTTGTGAAAGATTGGGAGTCCCGTATGTCTTTTGGGCTTCCGAGGTACGCAACAGATTTCTATTAATTAAAAAGTAGTTAAGTGTATATTCTTTGTTGGTTACCAAGAAAACGGGTGGGCTACCGGGTCTATGATATACGGTGGGTAGCGTAACTCATAGAACATCCGGTGATAGATGTGTGATGGCCGTAAAGCAGCTCATACATGATTGCCAAAAAGAAAGACTTAATTTATGGGGCTTGTTGCGGTGGACGCGGTTTTGACGCCTTGTAAAACCTCCCCCCTGGTGTCAGGTCCTGGTTTTTATTTTTTTGGGAAAATAAAATAGGGGAATATATTATTTTGTTTGTAATTTTCAGTCCATAATAAATTTTTCTACGAAATAAAAATTATTAGATTTGTTATGAAAATACATTTGAACCAGACTAATATCGACATTTTTTGAAGAAAAAAATATATAAAATAAAAATATTTTTAGAAGAAAAAAATAAATAAAAGAGTGAATATGTGAATAATAGTAAATTGACACAAATCTTAAAATAACGTGACCAAATCATAACATAATGTGATCAATATTTGTAGAAAAATGCTCAATCATGGTGCTAATGCGTCTAATTATGGTGTGAATGAGCCTACTTCTATGAATATGTCCATAAATAGAAACTTAGAATAAATCTTAACACGATGTGCGACTTGTAGCAAAATGGCTAGTTACGGTGCTAATGCGCCTAATTATGTGATGATTGTACCTACTTCTTACAGAATGTGCTTAAATAACAAATTAGCACAAATCTTAACTTAATGCTCCCAATATTTGTAGAAAAGAATGTGTCTAATTATGGAGTGAATGGGCCTATTCCTTAGATGTTTTGCATAAATAGTAAATTTGCACAAATCTTAACATAATGCGCCAAATATTTGTAGAAAAGTACCCACTTATGGTGCTAATGTGCCTAGTTATGGTGTGCATGCGCCGACTTCTTAAAAGCTGTGCATAAATAGCAAATTAACACAGATCTTAACATAATGCACTCAATATTTGAAAAAAAAACACTAAATTATAATGTGAATGGGCCTACTTCTTATATGTTGTGCATAAATAGTAAATTATCACATCTTAACAAAATGTGCCCAATATTTGTAGAAAAGTGCATAATTATGGTGCGAGTGCGCTCAATTATGGTGTGAATATGCATACTTTGGATGTTGTGCATAAATAGCAATTTATCATAACATAATGCACCCAATATTTATATAAAGCGTCCAATTATGGTGTGAATGCACCCAATTATGGTTTGAATGTGCCTACTTCTTAGAGTATGTGTATAAATAGAAAATTAGCACAAATCTTAATGCAATGTGTCTAATATTTATAGAAAGGCACCTAATTATGGTGTGAATGACCTACTTCTTAGATGTTGTAAATTTCTCTCTATTATTTTTCTAATTGTTATATGCTTATTTTTATGTTGTATATCATTTTTTTCAAAATATGTTGACACTAGTGTTTTTTGATTGTATTTTTTATAATGAATACAATGATCTTTATTTCATTAAAAAAATTCATCATGGATAAAAAAAATTAGCAAAATAAATTTCTCTTTCCTATTTTTTCTCTCTACTGTCATTTGTTCTGCACATGCCACATGGTAAATAAAACCATTCCACATGAAGCGGAAGGTGGGAGGGGGGCCACATGCATGTGGTTGGGTGGGAGCTAAAACCACCCAGCCCCCGCGTCAAAAGCCTGTGAGGGAGCAGGGCACGTCCGACTACCATTGTGAATCTACTGACTCACTTATATAGGTTTTTTGTCTTACATACATTGAGAAGCCTTATTATGTAGGTGCATAAATTGGTCAATTCTGTTGACTTAGAGGTTATACATTGTCCATATTTTGATAATGAATCAACCATTCCATTCATATGTATATAATATGTGTATTCAAGATTGATCTTAGGTTTCCGGTATATGAAAAGAATCACTTTACACAAGCCCTAGCTTGTCAAAGTACAAGTCAAAAGCAATGCAAGTGTGCTAATAAGGAAATCCATTCAAATGACCTTAAAAGAATTTTGTAATCACTTGTATTGATGATATGACTTGTAACTAAGATGAGAAAAATATGTGGGGCACTTAGTACCAAGTTTTAATCACTTTCTAACCACATTTGAAAATTGATCACAGACTGCTGATCGGTCGAGTTTTAATCTCGACTGATCCCTTGGATCAATTTTCTGATATGTGCATCGGTCGAGCTGTGCATTCAAAAAACTAGACTGAACGACTTACTGAATAAATGTGATTTTAACTGATCGGTCGAGTTTCCCAGGACAAACTCGACCGATAGTTTAAAAATTGGGTTTGTCTTTTAGTTGATCGGTTGAGTTACCTTTATTGAATCTCGACCGAATGTATTGTACGAAAAATGTAGAAAAAGTGATTCTAACCATTGGTGACTTGTTTGAACAAAAATAGATATGTTTCCTTGAGAACAAATGGCTATAATTCGACCCTAAGTGTTCCCCAACTCAAGGGAGCACCCCCTGCTATAAATAGGACCACTTGGAGTTCATTCTAAGGTGGCTCATTCACTACACACAAGGTCCTTGTTATAGTTGAGTGTGCTACAACCCCTTGATCCCCTCACTCTCTAGTTTACACATCATTTTTTCATTTTTGAGCGATCCAGGATTATTATAAGAGAGCTCCACCTTTGTGCATGTAAAGCTCTCAATCTTCCACTACTTCCCTATTATAAGGCCCCTAAACTTGCTTAATGAGTTGAATAAGCTTAATTACCAAATTTCAATGCTTATAACCCTAATCTAACCTTTTTATATGCTTTGAAATTATAATTCAAGCTTAAGTTTCAAATTTGGTCCAATTTGGACACTGTTTGAGAAAATTATGCACATTTTGGACTTTTCTACAATTTACCTAATTGGGAGGTTTTATTTGCAATTTATCATTTGCATTATGTTCCTTGTAAATTCTCTAATCATTATTGAGCTTTTTGAGACATGGGGTACCTATTTAATCCTTGGTTTGAAGGTGTTTTCTCTAAGGGTATTCTAGGGTTTACCCCTTCATGGGTGAGCTACCTTTAGTAGCTATCAACTAATCAATTATGTGATTGGCTGGAAAATTTGACAAAGGAAAGATAAGAAGGTCTACAAGGACGGTGTGGGAGCTTCTTGTGTGTGTGATTGTATATTCTTAATAGTTTAAGGCCATAGACACATGCAGAAGCTACTCTTACACCTCATGCTTGCTCCCATCCTTATCCATGGGCTATATTTACCTCTTCCTTGCCCAAGTATGAAACTTTGCTTGCTTTTTCTTTCCTCTAACCTGGAGCAAGGAATCCACTCTATTTTTCTGTGGAACCAAGTGCTCTAAGGTAGAAGACAACCTCTTTTTGGAGAAGAAAGTCTCCCAGAGCTCCCTTTAACCCTACCTAGGGTTTCCAAGGTCATCTTCTATGGATTTTGACCAAGGAAAGTTATTTTATTCCTTTCCTTCTCCATTTATCTTTCTCTTCTCCTTCCTTAGACCTTCCTCCAGGTCAGAAGCTTGTTTTTCCATGGTAGAAATTTCTCTAAAACCCTACCTTTCTTGCTCCTTATGCTTAGGGTTTGCTCATTTGATGAAGAAAGGTGCTAGATGGACGATTTAATAGCTTTAACTTGGATTTTCTACCCTACCTGCTCAAGTTTTCTTTTGTGTGGGATTTCATATTCACATTAGAGGCATGTTTTATAGCTTGCTTCACGTTTTTTGCTTACCATAAGCTTGCTAGCTCATGTTCTTGCTTGAAAATGATGATTCGTGCACCAAAAAGCTATGCTTGACTTTGATTTCGATTTTTATAATGTTCCTTATTCTGATTTCAGTTCTAGATGAACATGTGATCATGTTTATGTTATTTCTAAGGTATAATATGACTTGGATCAGGTTGGTTTGACAACCTATGGTGCTAAGCACCTATCAACCAATGGTCAATTTTAGGGTTTAAAGTTGATTTCTTCTATAAACCATGACCTGATGATGGTACCATTGCAACAACCCTATGGTGTTGTCTTCATGACAACTGATTGTCGAGATCAAAAGTGGAATATGATGGTGACAACCTATGTTCACCCCCTTAGGTCATGTTTTGGCCTAATTAGAAGCCTAGTGATTAACAACTGATTACCCTAATGATGCTATCAATCAATGGTGATAATAGTTTGATATTTGATCCTGATTAATGAATATAGTGCTGATCTAACAACCTATGGTGACTTAATGGTCACTAATGATGGTGTATCAGGTCTCCAAAACCTATGGTGAATTAATCATATAGTTGTAGCATCAATTAAACCTTAGACCAATGGTTTCTTGGGTAACTTGATGCAATGGTCGGACCTATACTGTAATTGATAGTTTTAATATATGAACTTGACCCAATGGTCAAGATATAATGTTTATTCCTCAAATAAAGTGGAATGATAGCTAATGTAATATGTTGGTCCTAATAATGTGATTTAGATGGTTTCCTTTATATGATCAACTTAAGGAACTTACTTGTTGACAATGGATGGTGGTAACCAAGATGTATCAATAGTATGAGAAATATATGAAGGTTGGAGATGTTTATTAAATGAACATTCCAAGTGTTTCTCTCCCTTAGAGAGAGAAAGAGAGTTGATGATGACCCTCTAAATGTTGTTTGGAAGAAAAGAAGTGATGCTATAATGTTGTGTATGGTTCAATGATAGCTGGATAAGACCACTATCAAGGATAGATGGTTGTTGGTGAATAGATATGTGATATTGTTCTGACATCCCGCCATCACCAAGATAACGAAACGTCACACGAAAACGTGCAGAAACACCATAAATCACATATTACCAAAAACACGGGTTAATTAAAACCGATTGTGGAAAATAGATAAAAGAATCTATTATATTCAGATCTTTATCCTGCAAGGAAACATGTTATATAAACATTCACAAACCTTGATGTATGTCCACAACTTATAGGATCCAGTTGTCCTGTCAGCACAGGAGTTTATCACCTATTTATTCATACACAACAGGACACTTCAGGCCAACAACAGGATATACAGATCTACAACAGCTATACATTGTGAAATGTCGCCAAAACATCTCTGAGGACCTGAGAGTACAAGGATGACTCTAGGACTCTACTACAAAACCATCAAAATAGCCGCATGTCCATCTCTTGCCTCCTACTGTTCTCCTTGCTGCTCGGTCACAACCTCACAACCACCACCTCATCTAGTACGATCACCTAAAAAGGTTGTAAACCAGTGGGGTGAGACACACAGTCCCAGTGAGAAACATAACTCCCCGCAAAAACTATAAAACTTCAGAAAAACTTAAGAAAATAACCAAAGTAAGCAGCATACTGAGCAGAACTAACTTTATTAACAATCTTACCACGATATCCAAGGGGCATATAACCAGATATTCTTTATGGAACATGATTGACAAGACAAGATTTATAGGAACTCATCACAAGATATGAGGAATGTACAAAAATTGCAAAATATAACTAGAGAAACTATAGAAGCAAAGCTTCAACCAATGTTCTATGTTTTGTCCTAAATAGTATATATTATTCGGCTGGATTATGCTTTATTATGCCCTATGGAAGTGAGCCGTACCACCCAAATCCAACCTTCGACTGTGAAGCCCAAAACCGATGCCATACAAGGTCAATGGAAGAGCCAGACTCCACGACCTCACCTTCTCTTGGTCAGTGCACGATAACCAAAGAAGGACCACAGTCTCTTGCTTAAGTGGCCTCAGCCACAGGGTCAGCTCCACAAGCTACCCATTTCTCTAGCCCGCCTTGGTACAGGTCTCAGTGCTAGTATACCTTGAGCCACGAGCCTAATCACCATGCTCTTGAGCCATGAACGCATTCATGCTTTATCACCCTGAGCCATGGGCATGTTCACCATGTTCCAACCATACTGAGTCTACAACCATAGTTGCACTCTAATCCTCCTTTTTTTGGCTAGGAGAAACCCTACATATTCAATAATATGCACTCCAAGTAATCCCGCAAGATAAACCTGTTTCACCATCACCAACTACTAACGATGATGGATCTATGGCCAGGGAAAACTACATGAAATGTTCCATTGTAGTTAGTTAGTATATTTTATGTGGATTGTTGAGGCAACCAAGTTATAAAACATAACAACATTATGTCACATTGTTACTGTCATCATCACATTACCATGGGATCTCAATCCCTCATCACAGAATGCCACTACCTCTCAAGGCATCATCATCATACATCTTCATCATGGGATAGCAATCCCTTATCTCAGCATCAGAGTATAACACCTCAACTAGGCACTCAACCTTTATCAGGTCAACAGACCTTTCTCATCATACTGGTGATACATGTTATCTTATCAACAAGGATTATCATCATTTAGTGTTATACAAAACACATACACCTCATAGCTCTTACCTAGATATGAATTCATTTGATACACCTGCATGGTTAGTATACATATATAGATCTTTAGGGAACATAGTATGATTATCATGCTATTAGGATTTCAGGTAAACATGATTTGAAACAACATCCATGATTATAATTTCATGAAGCACAAGTTGTGTCTGAAGACAATTATATCGTGAGCATCCTCTATGCCCTATATCTCATGAGAATAACCATTATCAAGGGATACATCCCTAAAGGTTACTTAACCATAGTCTACCATCATCAACAAGGTATGGACACAAGATAACCAACTCATCTAGGGTTCCTAAATTAGGCATAACCCTTACGAAAGGTATCGCCTGCCCTCACCCAAGGTATGGTGGGCAGCACTATCCCTCACCCAAAGGGATATCGGGCAGGGTCATATCCCTCACCCAAAGTCTAACGGCTAGACATCAAAACCCTAAAGCACTAAGCCACCCATATCGGCCATAACCATAACATACACATGCACAAGGAGATATTGTGAAACCAGGGACCATGGGTGTATCGTGCACTCAGGTGCAAGAGTGTATCGTGCAACCATGGACCAAGAGGGTGTATCGTGCAGCCATGGGTACACAACACAACAGCCCTATCACCCATTAGGGTTAGGGTTTCATATCGGGCAACTTATCATCACCATATCGCCCCAGAGCCATATCGCCTAAGATCATGGTGCACAAGGTCAAAACCATAACGCCCAACAAGCACACTGATGTTGTCTCTCAAATGACACCATGACACCCGAGGTAGCCTATCGTCCAACTAGGTTAAGAAAAACCATATCAGACAACACTATGGCGTCCATTTAGGGTTTCCCTAACCAAGACTCATATCAGGCAAACCCAAAGCCAACCCATGTCGCCCAAGGCACAAAATAGGGATATCTATCAAACATCATGTTGGCCAAAGGCATAATGACAACAAACACCAACTAAGGCCAAGGTCCATATCGGTCAAGAAGGTCAAAAGAACACCATCTAGCATATCGCCCAAGACTTTAACCCTAAAAGAGGGGTATCGGGCAAAGCACCACAAAGGGGTATCGTGCAAGAGCTTAAAACTATGATGGGTTGGTCATCTTCAACCTCAAGACTACACCAAGAAGCCCTAAAAGCTCAAGAGAGTTGGCTCACTTCTCAAGGCAATTAATTGAGAGAGGGGTATTGCATAACTTCCATCACCTATCAGGAAACAAGGAGGTCCATCACCTCATATCGGCCAACCAACACCAGATCATCTTCCCAATGGATCAGGAGACCCTAAGCTCATCTCTCAACAACTAAGAGAGAGGGGTTTTGCCCAAGGAACTGCACCTCCATGGTTCGAACAACCCAAGGAAAACTAAGATACAAAATTTAGGGTTTATCTAGAGAAACCTCATAACCATTAAAGCAAGGACTTAGTTTAGAAATGACATGGCCGATCAAGATATATAACATGTAACATACAAAAAAATAAGTAGTATAGCTAGGGTTAGGAGTTATGTAACCCACCTCAAGCAAGCTCCAAGCTCCAAGCTCCTAGCACCAAGCTTCCAAGCTCCAAGGCACCACCTTCAGCCAACACAAAGAAAAGCAACATGTAACCACCATGGCCGAAGAAGATGAAGATGCCATGGAAGAAGGGAGAGATACTCACCAAAGAAGCAAGACACCATCTAGGGTTCAACCACCTCTAGAGGAAGAAGAAGACTAGATCTATGTCGCCCACCAAGGAGAGGGTATAGGCCACCAAGCTCCACCAAGGAGGATGTATCTGCCACCAAGGAAGAAGGAAAGAAGCTAAAGGAGCCAAAGATCTTAAATACCAAGGAGAGGGTCGTATATATACTATGGGGTGATAAGGGAGAGCAAGGCAAGGTGGCACCCACCCCTAGCACACTTGTCTAGGGAGTGTGCCACATGCAAGCACCCAAAAAACCCACGCCTATGTGTTTCCAACCACTTAGCAAAGCAGCTGTCACTTGACCAAAGATGGTGACACAAACGAAGCTAGAAGGGAGAGGTGTGTTGCCCAAGATGGCAACCCCCTCACCCTTGGCTGACACAACCACCATGCCTTGGCCGATACACCAAGGTCTTTCCCGATACAAGGCCTCAACAAGGCAAAACAAAGCCCAACAAAGCTCAACAAGGCCCAAAGCTTACTCAAGCAATGAGCCCAACCCATCCTCTCAACCCTAGAGGATGCAAAGAGAAAGAAAAACATTTCTCAAGGTGACAAACTTGCACACCAGCCCTAAAACCTGGGTAAATTGGAAGTTGCACCTCCAATTCTCAACAAAGAACAAACAAACCCTAATCACAACTTTAGGTGATTAGCAAGCATCTAAACACAAGGTTTAGGAAAAGCAAATAGGGTAAGCCCAAAACAAAGGTTAGGGTCCTTACAAGCCATAAACATCTACAAAGGGATTTCTCCCTCAAAATCTGAAGAGAAAAGTGAGGGATACTTCCTCCTCATCTCTTCCTCGAGCTCTCACGTGGCTTCCTCAATGCCATGATGATGCCAAAGAACCTTCACAAGCATCAGGTCCTTCCTTTTCAACTTCTTCACTCTTCTATCAAGAATCAACATTGGACTTTCCTCATAGGTTACATCTTCATCAAGCTCAACCTCAACTGGATGTATCACTATCTCTGTTCCCTGATGACTTTTCTTCAGCATACTGACATGGAACACTGGATGTAGCATGTGCAACTCTGGTGGTAGCTCCAACTTGTAAGCCACCTTGTCAACATGTGCCATCACCGAATATGGCCCCATATATCTGGAAGCCAACTTGCCTTTTCGGCCAAACCTCAGCACGCCTTTCCATGGTGAGACCTTGAGATACACATTATCTCCCACCTAGAACTCTAGAGGTCATCGGAGATTATCTACATATGATTTCTACTTGTCCTTTGCTGCTTTCAACTTTTGCTGTATCACTTTGATCATTTCTATTGTCTGTTGCACTAACTCAGGACCCAAAAGTTGATACTCACCAGACTCATACCAACATAGAGGGGATCTGCACTTCTTGCCATATAAAGCCTCATAAGGTGCCATGTCGATACTCCGTTGGTAACTATTGTTGTAGGTGAACTCCATCAAACTGAGATGCACATCCCAACTGCCTAGGAATTGCAGAGCACAAGATCGGAGAAGATCCTCCAAAGTCTGAATAGTCCTTTCAGACTATCCATCTACCTATAAGTGGAAAGCGGTATTGAACCTCAACTGCGTTCCCAACGCTTTGTGCAACTATTCACTATATGATTCATGCAACACTTACATAATAAAATTTATGGTCAACTCTTGACCTAAGAGAAATCTCAATCATTCCCCATGTCCAATCACATTGAATGCATGGGGTTCTACTGGACCTCACTTTGTCAGTTCGAACTCAAATTAGTGCTTTAGAGACATCATACCTTCTTTGCTTTACATGATTCTTAAGATGTGTTACCATCTCGAGAATGTCCATGTATTTGTGTTGTTCATGCAACTCATAGTTCATACAACATAGCATTATGTATTCAAAATGTCTATGACATCATTGGAATGCTTCCAATAAGCATCCATTTTGTCTTAGGCGCATTTGGAGTGGGTTACTCTAGCATTGGTCTATCAAGGACATAGAGATTTTGCTCATTGATGAGAACATTTCTCAAAGTCCTTAACTAATTGTGGAACTTTTATCCCGTTTTGTCCTTCTTAAGGACTGATCACAATTTTAATGTGTTTTTTGTTTCACGTTTGATTATACAAACACATATTGCAACTTTTCAAAACATTTTTTATTTGGTTTGATTTGATAAATTTGAGATATTAATTAGGTCTATAATTATTATCTCTCTCACTCTCTTATTTGAATTGATAAACCTCAATATCAATTTGGAGTATTGCAGTGTACAATACTCTAGTGGGCCAAGATCCAAAATAATTTAGTCAATACCCAGCCAACGCTCACGCTCTGACCAATTATTAAGGTAGGCAATCATGCCAATTGCATCATATGCAACTCTTGGATAGATGATATGCACAACTCCTTGACATAATCATCTACATACTTCTGGGCCTAGACTCTATGAGAATCACCAGTCAAGCATGACCCAAAAGTCAAAACGATAATAATGCACCCCGCTTGGCGGGCTCACATCACTACTATCACACTTTCATGAGATAGACAACACACCTCCCTTTAGCAGTCCACGCTTGGTCAATCAAGCTTTTCTTGTGTGCCACTTTTGGAAAGCATCTAAGACATGATACTATAATTTAGGGAGTTTATATGTATGAATACATATACTTTATCCCAATGTTTTCAGAACCGGACTGGTGGTCAAACCGGTATTGACTCGGACCGGAATGAGCCGGGTTGAACCGGAGTGGTCGAACCGGTTGGACCGGAAATGATGTCATCATGACATAAGCAAAACTCTGGACCGGAAAAGACCGAACCAGTCACCATTATGTAAGGCAAATAGCGGTCGGACCGGTCAAACCGATTGAACTAGTAACACACAAATATATATATATACATATATATATATATATACATATATATATATATATATATATATATATATAATACTTGGCTACACAATTTTACTTTAAATTTATTTTTATTATGTATCCAAAAATATTACTTTAATTTCATCCTATTCACTCATTTATGAGAATAACAAGCCCCATTATCAACTCGCACTTTCGACGAACTGATTGAGTGTAATTTGTCTCATCTTGATTAGGATTTGTATTTATATCATGAATACGAGAATCAACATTCTCAACATTAACTGAATCATTAGGTCCAATATTAGCATCCATATGCACAATCATGCAAATACAAACATATATAAAGTGACTCTAACATACTTAGAATGAATTATATGGACATTTTTTTTGGCTAGATGTAAAACTACATAGTTAGATGCAAGACAACAAACAAGTAACCAGCAAAATCTATTTTTTAAAGTAGCCAGAATGAGATACATTTTGGTCACTATGAAACATACATCATTTGCATATATAAACATTCGGGTGTTGTTCATCATTGTAATAGATGGTATGTAAATTAACAAGGTAGTAGAATACTCACCTCAATATGCCACGATAATCAAGAATCCATGATGACTATGCAAAATCTTTCCAATGGCCAACTACCGATAGATTGAAATATTGAATGATATCAGTGAAATAGAACTTCAAATCCCGTCCCTGTCTAGTGATGTGAGGATGTTATACCATGGGGTACATGGTGTGTCGCTGTGTGCCGTATAGCTTTACAGTTGATCAACCACTTGATCCGTGTCTTGAGGCATTCGATAGCAACACGTATCGACATATTGGTTGCTTGTGATGTCAAAATCGTTGATCACCATTTTAAGTACAGAACCCAAAACAAGACGAAGACCAGAATAATAGCAACAGTATCAGAGAATAATAGCAGCACGTATCAATGACGGAACGACCACGCAGGCACACACTACTTTGCTGCCGCCGTCGACTCCATCTTGACCAATTCCTCCTGCGGCACAGGGACTTGTTCTACTTTGCTGGAAGAAGACGACGAGGATGACGAGTCGAATTTCCTACTGCGGGTGACGGAACAACATATGCAAACACCACAGGTGAGGAAGACGGATCAGAGGAAACAATGAAAGAAGAAGGGTCCTCCCTCCTGCCAGTAGGAGAAGACCATGGACTGGAGTCAATGAATGTCTGCGTATCACGGCGTGTATGTGGATATGCGCCGTGTATCCTTCCACCGATGAACAATATAAAATGGCACGGTAGGGTTTACATCGGCTAATTCTCCGTATTCTAAGTTTGTTAATTGGATTTTCTAAAAACAGTATTTTAAGCCGCTGGTCCAATCCGGTTCGAGCTGGTCCATCGGTTCGACCGGTTTGACCGCTATTTTGACCGGTTCATTCAGTCAACGAGCTGCCCCCAGTTTTTTCTACTTCCGGATCGCTTGGGCGCCGGTTCACCGGTCGGACCGGTCGGACCAGCCGGTTCGGTCCGGTTCTGAAAACACTACTTTATCCAATAACCACATATATAGTATGTATCATATACATGCTATAACTAAAAATGAGAACATGTAATAAATAAAACACACAAGCGATGGTTATGGCCATACTAATGTAATTCCTTAGAGACATAAGGATGGTCCACATCATATGCAACCTTTTGTTGGTGAAGATCTATCTATAACCAATCTGGGTTGATCGGTTCAACTCATGAACCAGTCGGCTCGACTCTTGGTTGCTTAGTTGGGATCTTCTAAAGCGGTTGTCTAATTCTTAGGTCCAAGTAGCATCTGGACACCTCCATTTGGTCGATTGGGGCATCAGTCAATTGGTTTGTCAACCTGTCGTCTGGCCACCTAGGTCCTCCAGTTGATCGAGTTGTCTCATGATCCAATCATTACTCCTTTGTGCAGATCGTCATCTCACGTTGAAACATAAACTAAAACTATCATGATTTTTATTACATTGTATATGAGAAAACCTCAAGTTACATTCAAGGGGAAATAGGAAGAAGATTATTAGTTTACATTTGGAAAGAAGATAGAGGCTCAATAAACAGACCAATTAACGAAATGAATAATAACTACAACCATGAACACACAGATTTGGGGTTTTGGCCATAACATGCTTTACATCCACTATCAAAACTAATTTTATGGTGACGCGTGTAAATTGCATAAGTCATATATATATATATATATATATATATATATATATATGTTTGGGTTCTTATGTGGTGATTTAGATAGACGTGCACATCAACCAATTCAAATATTCACATCGCATGCAATAAATAAATACAGTAAAACCAAAATTCAGTCATAACGATTATCCCAAAACATAATTCATTGTGTGACGGTGATACCACTATAGGGAAATACGACATCAGATAGGCAGCAAAAACAAAAAATTTATTGACATATTTCCCATTAACCAGCAGATGAAGCGAATAACTATACAATGGGAAGTATGGTTTTACAAAGATATACTTGGTCCTGGAGCAAGTCCAGTGACAATCCTCATCAATGTAGATGTAAAATCTATTTTAGACAGTGTCTATGTAGCTCCTAGTTTCACTTAGACTCATCTATCTGCTCCTCCTCGGACAATAAACTCGGAAAAATATTGTAGCGGCTCCTCAGATCTTGCCATAGATTGCGAGTTGACGTTGCTATCCAAGTAGCAGCCAAAGGACACTTGCCTCTAGAGTAGTCCACATGGACCAACTAGAACTCATGGCGTCCTATAGGAACAAACAGGAAGGAGTTGTCCCTCTCATTGGTTTACTAGTCACCAACATACCCTCTCACAACAATGATCCTCAATTGTTTCTTTCCTATGGCTATCCCTCCCTAGTCGGGTAGGTTTGTCTGGGCTCTCGTAGTTACCACAACTAGAGAAGACATCAATTACCAGAGCAACTGATTCTCAATTGTCTAAGTAGTTGTGCTCTAGGAAGCCCCTAGTAACCCTCAATATATAGGAGGGGTTAAGGTCAGGGTTCCCAGTCCCCAACCAATGCAGGACTAAAGAGGGAGTGGAAAGGACAAGAAGATCTTGAATTTTCACAACTTTTCTGGAAGTTTCACAACCTACGTGTGATGAAACGGTCTTTTCACCCAACAAGACAGTCGTTTAACCCAACGAGATGGTCGTTTCATACGTGAGATGATTATTTCACACGTGAGATGGTCGTTTTTCTAAGAGAAATTGTCGTTTCATAGTTTCTAGATTTTGCACATATGATGTCAATTCAATTCCAATTAGTACTCAACTTGAGATCAACACTAATCCTTTCTGCAATCGAATTGCACTCCCAAAATGGGTGTTTGGTGTAAATTATACGGACGTCTCACACCATCCTAGATGGTCATCTCACAGAGGTGAAACAAGCTTCTCACAGCATGCCATACGACAATTTCGCACAAGCAAGATGGGCGTCTCACAACCTGAGTCACGCAAAATTCCAACCAATGTACAATACAGTAGGCCTGACACTCCTAACAATAGTCTCAATACTTGAATTGATTGTTTGGCAGTCGAGTAAGATGATCCATTGTGTGAACTGAAATAACTAAACACTTTAGTAATCAATACAATCATCATTCAAGACCAAACTCCTCTTCTATATGATTTTCTATGTGTGTGACCCTATAGGTCTCGTATCACATTGGCAGCGAATGACCATAACTAGCTTATGACATCACAAGCAATGAGTGGTGCCTAAGCAATGAGTGGTGCCTAGTCGCACATCATTGCTACCCACGTGAAATGGAAAGTTGGGGAGCAACTTTAACCTACAGTCTATGTATGGTGTTATAGTGTTTGTATAGTTCCTTTGTCACTGATATCCAAATTGAACTAGAGGCATGGAGAAGCCACCCTCATTATTATTCAATCTTGTTTCTTGAACCAGAGCAGACTGCATAAGATATATATAAGCTTAATATCACATATTGACTCACATGTGTATGGCCATAATTTTCACAGTCTCTCTAATCAAGAGGCCATGGATATCATGCTCATGTTAGAGGGACAAATCCCAAATCTATCACTCATAGTCAATACCCATTGATAAACGTCGCTTTGCAATATCAATCACTAAGAGTGTTAATCCTAGAGTTTAAACCTTTTTTACATCCGGTTTTAAGGGTAGTATAGAAGGGTCGATCCCACATGACAACTTTTTTAGAGATTGTTCTTAGAACCCAAAGTTTGAAGAACTTGTTATTTGTTTTTGGTATTTTTTTTAGATTGGAACAAAAAGATAAAGTCAAGTTGGGGGTTTGATTGATTAGACTAATGCAAGAAAGAAAATGCACTTAACAAGAATAAAAAAGCACAAGGAAAAGTTAAGATTATTTCTAGCACAAGAAAAACTATATGAATGAAAAGACTAGAAATTAAAGAAGGCAAAAGTATGCGGTGATTAAATTAAGAGATGGGAATCGAGGCTCATAGGGGTTTTCACCACCTTAGCCTAGGTGATAACAACTAATTCTTAAGCGACGATTCGATGAAGGTTTGCGAATTTAAAAACTCACAAGAGATAAACTCCACATGAGCCCATTGGTCTTGGTGCTCATGCTTCCTAGTTTATCATCCTAAAAGACGAAAATCCACGATCATATCAAAACGTCTATGTAATCAATTTTATTGTTCTAAATCCGGATTTCCATGGTCATTTCCATCCGGATTAACATGGGATCCGAAGATTAATCGTTAATTAAAATCAATCACCATCTAGTCATTTAAGAAGAAGTCGTTAAAACCATGGCAAAGGGGTTATTCCCCTTGCCTAGATAGAAGTCTACTCACTCATGGAGAAAGGGGAGACGGAGGAAGAAAGTACTGAAGCCATAGTCTAGCCCAAAAATCAGGAGATTAATCCTTATGCTAGAGACAATAAAATGGCTTAGTTCTTAGTTCCTTGCTCCAGAATTAAAGAACAGAGAAAAGAAGATTAAGACTAAGGCGGAATGAAGAGACAAGAACAAGCATTAAAGAATAATGCTTGAAATAAAATCTACTTTATTGCAGAATAAGAAAATGATTACAAGAATGAAAGCTTCAGAATCCCAATACAAGAGAAATCCAAGATGCCCCGAGGAGGAGGAAGTGCCCCTCCTATTATAGGAGAGGAAGGAGGCACTTTTACAATTAGGTTGAAGGGTTTTTAAGGCTGGCGGATGGGATTTTTGCTGTCTAAGCACCGCCAACCGACCGGTTCAGGAACAAACCGATCGGTTGGAAGATTCTGGAATGCGGCAACCAATCGATCGGTTGCCAACCCTAATTAGGGTGGCGGCACATTCGAAACCGCTCCATGTCGTTTGTTCTCAGCAATGGGCATCAGCAGAGCGTTTGGTTTAGGAATCAGACGATCTCGGTCATCATCTGATGAGAGAAATGATCAACGCTTGAACGAGAATCGAGTGTTTCATATTGTCAGACGATCGGGTTGATGTGGTGACACGATTGGTTGACAGTACCAGTCGATCGGCTCAGGTCCTGAAACTGCAATAAAATGCACATGATTGTCAGATTTGTGATAAAAATGAGAAAATATCAATTTGTGCAATTTTCAAGAGATGAATGGAGTATTTCTATGTGCAAGCTTAATAATTTGCAGGAATGAAGTGCTAAATTAGCACGCGTCAAAATACCATCGACGTAAAGTTTTGGTTGTCCTCAAGCAATTGAAAAATCAAAAAGATTAAAAATTTTTGGAATAACAAGTTCATCCTCCCTAGATTAGAAATTTTTCTATCCTTTTCATGGCCAAGCGACCCGTCTCCTAGAACCACAAATTGCAAGCACTATGTTTCTCAAGAAAACATTTTTCATAACTTAATTTTTTTTAAACTTATACTTTGTAAAGACAATCTTGATCTAACTTGTGCTTCGACACTCTTTTTTTTGGTTGATTGTTGTACGGGAATAATGAATTTGAGGTGTGACGGAAAAAATCCCTCCTCTATTCGACTTGGGATATAATTGTTTCATAGACTTGTGATTACATTGACCACAATTTTTTTGTGTGCCTTTTTTTTGGCATCTTTTGATGGTACGCCCCTTTGTGGGGTATGAAAGAAGGGCATGCCATCCCAGACTTAGGGTTTGGTGTGCAATTTATTTTTCCTGTGCAACAAAAAAAACTCTTTTTTTAGTTGTCGTTGCATAAGATAGAAGAGACATGTAGCTACATTATATAAGAGTAAAAAAATAAGTTAATCTAATGCTAAAATTAAGAAAATCTGCATTTGATTCTATTTGATACTCTAAGGCTTGCCACCGTTTCCAAAAATTGCTATCATGATCATAGGGAACTTGATATTGCAAAGTTTTTTGAAATAAATTTGATAATGCAATTGATTTTTGAAGATAAAGTACAACATTCGGCTGACTAGATAAAGGCCTTATGTTTGAAAGTAAACAACACAAACAAATAAAAATGGAGAAAGAAATGTTGAAAAGGGAAGATAAAGGGTGGATCACGTACCACCCACCCCCACCCCGGACTTAGAAATTTGCTCGACCCGAGCAAACTCTAAGATCGAGATGGAGGGAAGAGTCACTGCAGTGGAGGGTGCTGCTGGTGGGAGGAGTAGTAGTTTGCCTAATAAGAAGAATTAGGGCCTGGATAACTTTGGTGTGCTTCGTACTCATCATAAGCTGGTCGACTAGGGGTATAGTGACCGCAATCCACATGCCAAGACTCATGCGAACGCTGCATCAGGTACATGTGATTGAGCTGGTGGCCCTGTCTCTACTGCTCGTGTTGAATCTCATCCAGCTGAGTCTGGATCTTGTAGAATTCGTAAGGATTGGAGTCGTCATCTGGTCGCTTCCTGGTGCGACATCTGGAAGGTGGTGGTGGCGCTCCAGTGTCTTCATCGTGTGCCTCTAAAGAGAGGATCCTCCTGTGAGGTTGTGGCTCGGGGATGGTGTCTGGATCTGGATGCTCCAGGTAGAATCTCTGGATATGGCCCGGTAAATCAGTCAACTCATAGACGTAGTTTGCTGCTGCAAACCGCGAATGTAACGGGAGCAGGAGGACCACCTGAGAGTCTTTGAACAAAAGGTAATAAATGCCCTCGGTGCCCAAATGGATAAACCTACTATTCTTCAAATAATGAGTGTTGATGAGGTGATTTTTGAGCTCAAGCGGTGGAAAGGCGATGTGGGTGTAGCCCAAAAAGATGGCGAGTTGGGTAACATAGTGGCCAATGTGAAAAGAAGAGGAGGTTGCTCGGCTAGCTTGGGTACCAAATTGCTGAATGATAGCATTGCCCCAGTTAAAATGTTCTTCATGTAAAAGACACCAAAGAGCATAAAGTTCTACCTGAGTAATTGCGCCCTGTGTACCTTCCCGACTGAAAATGGTGCAAGCCAAAATACGGTGAAGGTAACGGACCACCGGGTTGTGTATGCAGGAGGCTTTGGGTCCGGTGATCTCTACCCAAAACATATCTCTGTTGTAATGGTCTGGGTAGGAGTCATGAGACCGCACCATACATTGTTCTAGCCAATAGTCATCCCTGCCGTCGAGGATAAAAGAAGTGATTTGCTTGGTGGATGATTCTAGATTTTCCCCAAAAATCTAGTATTTACAACTCGAGTTTCCAAAAGAACAGTGTAACCTACGAAAAGTGCTCACAAACTCGAGGGTAAGATCACAGTAGACAGAGGTGACATGGTAGGGAAAGATAAGGATGTGGTTTATACGGAGGATATTATCGACGACATCACGAATGCCCAAAGCATCAAGGGTCGTGCCGCACGCCCAATGAGGAAAAGAAACAACAATTGTGAATATATCCTCATAACGCTGGCGGTGGTCAACACTAGTGAACTGGTCGTAGCTACCCAGAATAGGTGCTATACGGGGTGAACGGGGGGTGTTTGTGTCTAGATCATTGGCTGCCTTATGAGTTCCCTCCATCTCACAGAGAAGCTCATTTGCCTCATCGATGTCATGAAGCATCTCCTCGACTAACTCGGGAGAAGACTCACTAGTAGGAGAGGGCGTGTGGAAATGGATTCCGGGATGAGAACTGGAACAACGAGGAGGATCCCTGGAAGAGGATGCAGAGGCCTTGCCTTTACCCTTGCAAAAGCGGTTGAACATCACTGCTGCAGAGAGAAGATGACCGATTGAGGATGTAAACGATCGGCTGGGTAGAATCAACCGATCGTCCGGTAAATGAAATGGGTGACTGGAAACACCAAATGGTTGACTGAGGAGAATCTGAGCACTCAGCCAACCTAGCTGATGACTGTCTTGTTGAGGAGGTGGCGATGGAGAACCCGTCGATCCTCTGTCGATTGAGATGGGTGGCGTCCTAGCCAGGCGGGTGGCTGAAACACCAGGCGGTCGACTGAGGCGACCTGAGCACTCGGCGGATCTGGCTTCGGCCATCTTGTTGAGGAGGTGGCGATGGAGAACCCTTCGATCGTATGTCAATCGAGACGAATGGCATCCTAGCCATGCAGGCAGCTAAAACACCAGGCAGTCGGTTGAGGCGACCTGCTCACTCGGCGGATATGGCTTCGGTCGTCTGAGGGAAAACCAGTCGGCCGAAGAACTGGACCTTGGACGTCCAGCTGAGAATCAAGGTGGTCATTTGAAGAGTGGGCGGAGCTATAGTCGAGCGATCGAGTGAACAGTGAGGGAGGCGGCTAGGGTAAGTGAGGAGATGGGAGAGTGGTCTTGTGTCTGGTGCGTTATATAGAACAATGGATCCAGAGCCGATCGGTTGGATAGCCAGACGATCGACTGGTATGCCTGGCCGCCAACACAAAACATTAAAGGTCAGAGGCTGCATTCAAGGTTTGAGGAACGGTCGGCGGACGAGTCGAGCGTTCCTAAAATCCAACTGGTCGTTTTGCTTATCGAGTCATCACAAAATCAGTCTTGAGCCGATCGACTAGTACAGTCAACCGATCGTTTCGATAGCAGGAAGAAGAAAAAAAACAGAATGGAAGAACAAAAACAAGAAAACAAACGAGAAGGGAAGATAGTGTTTGGCTGCCTCCAAACTAGCGCCTTATTTTACGTCATGGCTCGACAAAGATCAGATTAATTGGAATCTGGGGGAGTTGAAGGGTCAGTGAGGTTCAGATCATGCAAGGGTGGAAATTTGGTTGAGTCTAAAGTGACCACATCTTCAGTGGTGATATATCTTTTAAGACGGTGCCCATTGACCTTAAACTCGCCCAGAACTTTATCCCATAGGAGAAAGGCACCATGTGGGTAAGCACATTTTACAATGTAGGGCCATACCACCTCGACTTGAGCTTTCCAGGAAAAAGTCATAATCTTGTATTAAAAACTAAAACTTGATCCCCTTCTCTAATATCTTTGTGCTTAATATGACCATCATGCCACATTTTGGTTTGGTCTTTGTAGATTCTTGCATTTTCATAGGCACTCATCCTAAGTTCATCAAACTCATTTATTTGGAGAAAACATTTCTCTCCAGCCATGGAAAGGTCAAAATTCAAAGTTTTGATGGCCCAGCTTGCTTTGTGCTCTACTTCTATTGGTAAGTGACATGACTTACCGTAGATCAGTCTGAAAGGGGTGGTGCCAATGGGTGTTTTGTAGGCAGTACGATATGCCCACAGAGCGTCATTGATTTTTAACGCCCTATCTTTCCTAGTGCGTCCAACAATTTTTTCTAAAATTGATATTATTTGTCTGTTGGATACTTCTACCTGCCCACTGGTCTGAGGATGGTAACGAGTGGTGACTTTGTGATAAACCCCATATTTTTTCAAAAGAGCATCAAAACTTTTCTCCAAAAAATGGGATCCCCCATCAGAAATGACGGTGCGAGGGACTCCAAATCTAGGAAAAATGATATCTTTAAAAAGTTTCTTAATGGGTTTAGAGTGACATGTTTTAGTGGGTATGGATTCAACCCACTTTGACACATAATCGACTGCGACTAAAATGTAAGAAAACCCATAAGAAGAAGGAAATGGGTCCATATAGTTGATTCCCCAGACATCAAAAATCTCTAATTCCTACCAAGAGGTGAGAGGCATTTGGTCACGCTTGGAAATATTACCCGTCCTTTGACATTGGTCACATGAAAGCACATAATCATACAAGTCTTTGAAGATGGTTGGCCAACAGAATCCACATTGTAGGACCTTTCTAGCTGTTTTTTGGGAACTCATGTGACCACCATAGGGGCCAGAGTGACATTGTTCCAAAATGGCGATGGTTTCTTTGTGGGACACACAACGACGATATAAACCATCAACACAAAGTCGAAACAAATAAGGTTCATCTCAATAATAATTTTTGACGTCATGTAAAAATTTATCTTTAGAGTGTCCCGTATACTCGGGGTGCAATACACCTGCAGCTAAATAGTTTACAAAATCAGCAAACCAAGGAAATTGGGAGTCTACCTTGAGCAATTGGTCATCGGGTAAGGATTCACTTATCGGATTTTCATCAATGGGGCTATAGCTAAGTCTACTGAGGTGGTCAGCCACAATATTTTCAGATCCCTTTTTGTCTAGGATTTCTAGATCAAATTCCTGCAATAACAAAATCCATCTTATGAGTCTAGGCTTGGCATCTTTTTTGGTCATGAGGTAGCGAATAACGGCATGATCAGTGTAAACAACAACCTTTGAACCAACAAGATATGAGCGAAATTTATCGAATGCATAAACAATGGCTAGCATTTCTTTTTCGGTGACTGTGTAATTTCGCTGAGCTTCATCTAAGGTCTTGGATGCATAATAAATGACATGGTGTTTTTTGTCAATTCTTTGTCCTAAAATGGCACCTACAGCAAAATCACTAGCATCACACATGATTTCAAAGGGTAAGGCCCAGCCAGGAGCACAAATGATAGGAGTGGTGGTGAGAGCCTTTTTCAAACATAGAAAGCTCTTCATGCATGCCGTATCGAAGTGGAAAGACACCTCCTTTTGAAGAAGATTGGTGAGAGGTTTTGTGATTTTGGAAAAATCACGGATGAATCGCCGATAGAAACTGGCATGTCCTAGGAAGGCTCAGATGTCTTTGACTGAGGTAGGAGGGGGGAGCTTGGTGATGACCTCAATCTTAGTTTGGTCAACTTCAATGCCCTGGTTGCTCACCTTATGGCCTAGAACAATACCCTCTTTGACCATGAAGTGACACTTTTCCCAATTAAGGACTAAATGCAACTTGATGCATCTATCAAGAACAAGGGAGAGGTTCCCAAGGCAAGAATTGAAACTATCTCCATAGACAGAGAAATCGTCCATGAAAACTTCCATGACAGTTTCAGTTAACCCTGAAAAAATGGCAGACATACATCTTTGAAAAGTGGCTGGTGCATTGCACAGGTCAAAGGGCATTCGTCTAAAAGCATATGTACCAAAAGGGCATATGAAAGTAGTCTTCTCTTGGTCTTCAGGATGAATGGGAATCTGATAAAAACTCGAGTAGCCATCTAAATAGCAAAAGTATTGTTGATGAGCTAAACGTTCAAGAACTTGATCAAGGAAGGGAAGAGGGAAGTGGTCTTTCCTAGTTTCTTTGTTGAGTTTCCTGTAGTCAATGCACATCCTCCACCCTGTGACGGTACGGGTGGGGATGAGCTCATTCTTCTCATTCCTAATGACTGTGGTCCCACCCTTTTTGGGGACGACCTGGACAGGGCTGACCCAAGGAGAGTCAGAGATGGGGTAGATGATTCCTGTAGTCAAAAGTTTAATTACGTCAAGACAGACAACTTCCTTCATGTTTGGGTTGAGTTTCCTTTGCGGGTCTCGGGAAGGTTTACTATTGTAAATCATTGGGATTTTGTGGATGCAAATGGAATATTCTATCCCAACTAAATCCATCATTTTGTACCCTAAAGATATTTTCCTTTTCCTAAGTTCTCCCATAAGCATGTTTTCCTGTTCAATGGTAAGGTCAGAATTGATAATAACAGGACATAATTTTTGTTCATCCAGAAAGACGTATTTCAGGCCTATGGGGAGAGCCTTCATTTCTGGGGTCTTTAGTGGTTCAGGTCATTCTTCTATGGTTGAGATCATTTTAAGGTCTTCAATCTCAGCACATGGGATTTCCTCAAAGTTGTCCAAATGAATCTTGAGTTGATTTGATGGTTCATTATCAAAATCACATTTGGCGGGGATGGTAAGAGCAGTGCATAGGGGGTCATCAACTAATTCCCATTCTTGCCTTAGTTGGTTTAATTCATCAATGCAATCAAGGAGGTAGACTTCTTCCTCAAGACTAGGTCCCCTCATGCTTTCAATCACCCTAAACTCTAGGGTTTGCTTCCCTACCCTTAACAAAATGGTACCAACCTCAACAACAATTAAGGCACGATCAGTGGCTAAGAAAGGACGTCCAAAAATGAGAGGGTAGCGTAAATCTTCCTTGATATCCATGATCACAAAATCACAAGGGACGTATGCATCACTTCCAACTTTAACTGGAATGTCTTCTATGACTCCCATGGGTTTCATTGTGGATGCGTCTGCCAGTTAGATGGTCATGGCTGTGGGTAACATGTCATTGAATCCTAGTCTTTTGCAAAGACTATATGGCATGATGGATATGATGGCTCCTAAATCTGCTAGGCCTTTTCTACAAGCATTGTCACCCAAGTAGCATCCTATTCTAAAAGAACCTGGATCCTTCTGTTTTTTTGGCATCTTACTTAGGATAATGTCTGAAGTTGTCCTAACAAGTTTAACAGTCTCATATGCTTTAGTAACATACTTCCTAGTCAAGAGAGATTTCATGTACTTGGACCAGGTGGGCATGTCTGCCAAAGCATCAAGGAAGGGAATGTCGACATGTATTTTTTTTCATAGCATCCCTAAATTTCATGAAGCGGGCATCAAGTCTTGTTTGTTTGAGGCGGGCTTGATAGGGAGGTCGGGATTTGTAAACTGGTTCTTCATCTTCTACTTGAGGGGTTTCGGGGACGGATGGTTTAGGTGTGGCTTCAGGTTTGACAACTACCATGTCCTCATCCTCGAATTCTAGAGGTGGGTCTAAAGATTTTTCTGGAGGGGGACGGGCGTGCACTTTTCCCGAATGAGTAGAGACAACCTTGAGTTGTTAATGATGTTTGGGGTTGTTTTTAGGCTATCCTGTAAAAGTCCCAGCATGAGGTTTTTGTTGGGCAAAGAAACGATCTAATTGTGCGTCAGTTGCCTTTTGGTGGGCTTGTATGGTCACGAGGGTTTGTTCTATGCTTTCCAGGATAGGATGACTTGGGGGAGGAGGAGGGGGGCATTTTGAGGTGGCTGGGGAGGTTGAGGTTGGTTTAGATTTTGGGGTGGATGGTTTAGGTTTTGGAATTGTTGGTAGTGTTGTCGATTTTGGTGATTTCCAAAATTTCTTTGATTGTTGTATGGGAATCTAGGTGGTGGTCGATTGTTACTTTGAGGGTAGGGAGGCCTTTGTTGAAGTTGGTTAGAGTTCTCGGCACCTGAAGGGTTGTCGTATTGAAAACCAGGGTGATTTCTAGGTTGGTTGGGATTGTAGTAACTTTGGCCTGGTATTGTATGAATCGAATTGAGGTCTTCTGGTTGTTGTCCTACTTCTGGTTGCGTGGGCATGTTGTAGAGATATTGACAGTGGAGGGTGGTATGGTCGTATCCTTGGAAAATACCACAAAGGGAATCCATGGCCTTTAGTTGTTGGGGTGACTCCCTAAGGGTGACCAAGGGAGACTCTAACCGATCTTGTTTTAAGGCAATTAATTTTAGGCTTTCCTCTATGATTTGGATGTCATTATTAACTTCTGCCTTGGCTACCTTAAGGATTCCGCCAATCCCTCTTCTAGCCCTTTTTTCGGAAGCCCATTTAACTACCTCCCATGCGCTAGTCAAACTTTGATGCATCAAATTTCCTCCAGATGAGGAATGGAGAAAGAATTTGGTATCATCATCAACACCATGATAGAAAATCTCTATGAGTTGGGCTTGAGAGATATCATGGTGGGGGCACTTCCTAAGTAAGTCTTTGAACCTTTTCCATGCTTCACCTAAAGACTCTCCTGGGGATATAGAAAAATGAGTTATTTGACCCCTAAGTTCATAGGTGAGAGACGGGGGGTAAAATTTCTCAAGGAACTTGCTTTGTAGAACTTCCCAAGTTGTGACATGTTCTTCGCTCTCCATGGTGTTGTACCAGCTACTAGCTTGGCTGGAGAGGGAATACTTAAACAACCTAAGGCGGATGGCATCTTCAGAGACACTCGGGAGTTTGTTCAAAGAGCAAAGGTTAATGAACCTTTGAAGATGATATTGGCAAATTTCCCCATTGTTGCCTGAGAAGGGGTTGGCTTGCATCATGGTGATCCATTGTGTTCAGATTTCGAATTGTGGAGCAATAATATCGGGAAGTATAACTGGATGTTGCGCATAGGCCGTTTTGGGAACAGAAAAGTCTTTTAATTGTTTTTGCCTTTCGGCTTCCCTCCTACCGACTTCTATGGTTTCTTGTTCGGCCCTAAAGGCAGCTCACAAAGGGGCTTCTCTTTCTGCTTGTTCGGCTTGGATGAGCTCTCTTTGAGCTGTGAGAGCTTGGTCGATGCTACGGGCGACTTCGTCTTCATTTATTCTCACTAGATTTTGACGGTTTAGATGATGAAAAGTCCTTTGTATTTCCGGATCAAAAGGTTGAAAATCAACGTTCGGGCGTCACATGCACAATTAAATCAACTAATTCATGTGTAGAAAAAACATACTGCCAAAATGGAAACTCGGCAGAAAGAGGAGTACACTTGCAGAATGTTACTCGGAAGCCATGAAAAAAAAGTTTTTCAAAATTGTTTTGGGGTTCGAGAAAACAATCCATTGTCCTCAGCAACGGTGCCAAATTGATAAACGTTGCTTTGTAATATCAATCACTAAGATGGTTAATCCTAGAGTTTAAACCTTTTTTTACTTCCGATTTTAAGGGTAGTATAGATAGGTCGATCCCACATGACAACTTTTTTAGAGATTGTTCTTAGAACCCAAAGTTTGAAGAACTTGTTATTTGTTTTTGGTATTTTTTTTTATATTGGAACAGAAAGTAAAAGTCAAGTTGGGGGTTTGATTGATTACACTAATGCAAGAAAGAAAATGCACTTAACAAGAATAAAAAAACACAAGGAAAAGTTAAGATTATTTCTAGCACAAGAAAAACTATATGAATGAAAAGACTAGGAATTAAAGAAGGCAAAAGTATGCGGTGATTAAATCAAGAGATGGGAATCGAGGCTCGTAGGGGTTTTCACCACCTTAGCCTAGGCGATAACAACTAATTCTTAAGCGACGATTCGATGAAGGTTTGTGAATTTAAAAACTCACAAGAGATAAACTCCACATGAGCTCATTTGTCTTGGTGCTCATGCTTCCTAGTTTGTCATCCTAAAAGATGAAAATCCAAGGTCATATCAAAATGTCTATGTAATCGATTTTATTGTTCTAAATACGGATTTCCATGGTCATTTCCATCTGGATTAACGTGGTATCCGAAGATTAACTGTTAATTAAAATCGATTACCATCTAGTTGTTTAAGAAGAAGTCGTTAAAACCATGGCTAAGGGGTTATTCCCCTTGCCTCGATAGAAGTCTACTCACTCATGGAGAAAGGGGAGATGGAGGAAGAAAGTACTGAAGCCATAGTCTAGCCCAAAAATCAAGAGATTAATCCTTATGCTAGAGATAATAAAATGGCTTAGTTCTTCGTTCCTTGCTCCAGAATTAAAGAACAGAGAAAAGATGATTAAGACTAAGGTGGAATGAAGAGATAAGAACAAGTATGAAAGAATAATGCTTGAAATAAAATCTACTTTATTGCAGAATAAGAAAATGATTACAAGAATGAAAGCTTCAGAATCCCAATATAATAGAAATCCAAGATGCCCCGAGGAGGAGGAAGTGCCCCTCCTTTTATAGGAGAGGAAGGAGGCACTTTTACAATTAGGTTGAAGGGTTTTTGAGGCTGGCGGCTAGGATTTTTGTTGTCTGCACGCCGCCAACCGATCGGTTCAGGAACCAACCGATCGGTTGGAAGATTCTGGAATGCAACAACCAATCGATCGGCTGCCAACCCTAATTAGGGTGGCGGCACATTCGAATCCATTCTGTGTCATTTCTTCTCAGCAATGGGCATCAGCCGAGCGTTTGGTTTAGGAATCGAGCGATCTCGGTCGTCGTCTGATGAGAGCAATGATCGATGCTTGAAGGTGAATCGAGTGTTTCATATTTTCAGACGATTGGGTTGATGTGGTGAGATGATCGGTTGACAATACCAGTCGATCGGCTGAGGTCCTAAAACTGCAATAAAATGCACATGATTGTCAGATTTGTGATAAAAATGAGAAAATATCAATTTGTGCAATTTTCAAGAGATGAATGGAGTATTTCTATGTGACAAGCTTAATAATTCGTAGGAACGATGTGCTAAATTAGCACGCATCACCCATGTGTCAAAGTCACCCAATCAACATCGTTATAAAAACCCATGTTTTAGGATTGTATTTGATGATGTCAAAGTGTACCCAATGACATGTGATTAGTATAGTGATTTTAGGTCTAAGAACCACAACCACCACCATCACTTTGAGAGCTGACTATGACTTCCATGATGATGGCCTCCATGTGTCAATCTCACAGTGGGTTTGTCTGATACATTGTTCTCTAACATGTATCTGTGTGCTTGGTTTGATATTGCCATATCATGACTAATGAAATTTAGTCATCAACTAACTCTCACTCTGATCTTATGTGTTAGTGTTGTCTATCAACCTTCCACAATAACAAATGATCAGGGACATAATGAGATTGTATATAGTTTTAACATATGTTTTCTCACATTCTTCCAAGTCACGTACTTGAAGACATAAATCATTGAGTGATGTCATTCTCTAGATATTTATTATATTATTCATTATCTCATAAATGAATCTACAAAATGAATTTGAAGCTTGCCTTTTAATTAATCAAATCAGTTACATGTTATGTCATCACAATCATCATATGATTGGCTCTCTTGACATACATATGAACAATTTTCTACTTGTAATTCAGTTGTGAACATAGCATGTAGGAACAACACTATATATCTTTGTCACAAAAAACTCATTACTTTGCAAAAGGACCTGTCAGAATTAGATGTTGTTGATGTTGGTGTAACTGATTCTAGTACAACTTCTTCTGCTGTCAAGGTCCATATACCTAGTATTTTCAAAACCAAAGGAAAACCAAGTGTGACTGATGTGTAATATAAATCTGGAGTTGAAATTTCCTAGTCTAAAATGAGACAATGTAAAAATTGCTTACTATACAATTTCAACCATGATAGAAGAAACTGTCCTTCAACGAAATAGGTGTGTGGTTTACATATTAAGTAAATATATTTTGCAAATCCACATAATTGTCCTCTTACCTTTCTTTTTATATTATTTATGAGAAGGAACTGAGCATGTTCTTTCTTGAAAGTTTTGGTTGACAATTTTGTAGTGCTTGTTATGGATTGTAGTGTGGTTGATTGATATGCTACTATCTAGGTTGATATGTAATAATTCTCCCTACTCTACCATATTGTTACTGCTACTATTTCTTCTAATATATGCTTCCTTATGCAAATATATCATCTACATCACCGCTATTGTTGCTAGATTTGATTTATTGTGTTGTTTACATTGTTATTGAATTGTGTAGAGTGTGATTCATTGTAAAATTTGATGGAAATCTAATGGTTCAGATGTACTTGGTGCCAGTCAAGGTTCACAATTGATTACACTTCAGTTTTATTATTACTCTTTGTATCAAATTCAAATCTATGTTAAAGATTCTTCAAAGTTCATTGGGCATGTGATATATTCTTCTATTTTTTGTTACATATCGAATATGTGATTTGGTTTCTCCTATTTTCATTATTCAATATCAGATTTGAGAAATCCTTCTTTCTACAATCTAGTCCTTACTTAAGATCATGCTCATTCTCTTACAGTTCAATCACAAAGTTATTTTTATGTCAAAAGGTTACTTTTTTTACCCTATAGTTACTCTTTATGTAAATTATATAAGTTTTGGTTGCACATGTTATTCTTGTGTTTTTCATGTTACTTTCAAGTTCATATAATTAATTTCATGTTCACTATTTTACTTTATAACTAGACATATGACACTTTGTTGTTTAGCAGTTGCAACACAACTATTGTGTAATGTTATACTGATATAGTTTGATTTTTATCAAGAATCGCTTGTTATTACTTTTTGGAACCACTTGTCACCTTTGTGGACCCAAACATAACAAATATGGTCGATAGTTGCATTGTAATTTACAGAGTTACCTCTCAGTTTGTTGACTTAATTTCCAACTCAATAGGTTATGTTTTATATGGTACAATTAGTTTTAGTGTTCAAAGTGTTACTTTTCCATTATCATATTTACATTTTTGTTCAAAGTGTTACTTTATAGCTAGAATAATCACACTTTGTTATTCAACAACAATCACAAGAATTTGTTGAACCTTATGAACATGTTGATCATAATGAAAGTCGTCACTCTTAGATATATAGCTCAGATATATAACAAGAGTGTTCTGATTGAACACACCCATTCTGAAAAGGGAAAGAATCCAGTTTGGTTACATTCCGGAACCCTATGTTACTCTTGTCGAACCAATATTACTTAATAATAACTAATAGTTATATTTTCATGCACAATGTTACTTTCAAGTTGATATAATTACTTGTTACATCATGTTGTTACTTTATGATTGTCATACTTACTTTTAAGTCCATATAGTTAATTTATATCTAGAATGATCATACTTTGTTATTTTAGCAGCAAAAACACAAAAAATGTGTAATGTTATGTTCATATAGTTGCATACTTATTAAGAGTTCCTTAGTATATACATTTTAGAACACTTTTTTACTTTTTTGATCCAAAGTTACTTTATATGTCCAATAATTACTTTCCAATACACATAATTATTTTTAGTTCAAATAGTTACTTTATTGTTCTCAAAGTTACTTTCTTACTCACATAGTTACTATATGTTTCACATATTTACTCTTCAATTCAGAGAGTTACTTCATAGATGGAGTGAGCACCTCACAACGGATCACAATTATTATCTTTTAGAATATATATGACTTGTGATACAACATGTCATACACAATAATTTTCATGGATATGAATACTAGATAGCTAACGTTACAAAATCATGCAACGAACATCAAAGTAATAGGTTCAAACATCATACAAAAAGCATCAAAAATAGATATTTTACTGTCATTAGAACCATAATGTCTGCTTAAAGATAAACCCATAAAACTCATGTTCTCTCCTGACTCCAACTATAATTTTTTGTTCAACCCAAAGCATAATTCAGACTCAAACTGTATTTTCCAGAGTTCAAATACACATTTTCTCAAGCATCACTCAAAATCACATTATTTTACTACATTGTTTTCTAAAAGTTATACTTAATCTGACAAAAGTCGTGTATTTAGGCTTGGCATAACATACTTGAACTTGTCTTCATTTTGCTTGTCACTTGCTCCTTCTTTTGACTCTTCTTAATCTCAAGAAGGTTCTCTATCTGGCTGTAGTCTTCCCCTCTTCATCATTACTTGGAAGATCTCTGCCCTAATTATAGGGATGTCTTTATTTGTGAAGTTCATTTCTATTCCATTCACTAAGGACTCAAGATACTTCATAACATATACTCCACAATCAACACCATCATCTTCTTACTGGTAGTATTCAGGGTACTCTATTATACATTGAGACATTTGACTTCCACGCTCAGGTACTCCCATGAAGAACTCATGAACAAAGCCCACCTACATGCAAAACCAAACATTGTTAAGTACAATGTAACCAAAATTAGTCTCATTGAAAAATTCATTAACATTGTTTGTTTTTTTACCTATCTAAGACTTCTTTCTTAGAATTAGACTTTCCCGACATTGGATTGTAAGACCTATGCACCCCATCTCTAAAACTTACTTCAAGTAAATTCTAGTGATTGTCATTTTTAAGTATTGTAAATACTGAATCCGTTGTCATAAATGCGGGGTTGGGTACATTGAATAGAGGTGCTAGTATATTGATCTCCTTTATTGTTATGTTAGCCACCATCATGTTTAGCTTTTGCTATAAAAATAATATTTACATAGTTGTAACCTTTATTGTATTGTGGTAAGTTGATCTAATCTATTCTGATAGTGGTTTCTCTTACCGACACTGGTAAGTTGCTCTAATCTAATGTGATAGTGGTTTCTCTTACCGCACATAAGTGCTTAAACAATGTCATGACAATGCCTTCTTCCTCTTTTGTCTTATTGTTTCTTTTGACATTTCCACAAAGCAATCCATAACCTAAAAATACAAATTCTTAAGTTAGCAATCCATAACCTGAAAATCCAAATTCTTAAGTTAGCAATCCATAATATAATGATAAATACTTATGACTTCAATTCATATAGGTGAATGCATTATTTTGTCTTAAAATAGTAATGTTGCTAGATCCTTTCTGATGCACCGTGTATCTTTTCCAAACCTCCATTCTCTCCTAAACCTACACACTATTTATTTTTTCCAAAAATTTTATACTAAATATGTGACATATAATTTATAAACTCGGCAACTAATCTATACAAGGAATGTATCAATTTCTCTAACACGTAGCTGTTGTAGTTGATGTCTAGGTTATTGGTACACATCTAAAAAGTAATTATAATGTATAATGTGTAACTATTTTTTTTAGTCTATGAGTACAAAAAAGTAACTCCTTACACGTCGTCTATGTTCTGAATGAATTCCTATACATCCTCTTTCATTTCTTCTGTTTGAAGTGCTCCAATCCTAAGAACATTGAACTCTTTTGCTATTTGTGAAGTGTAACTTATGTTTGTTACTTATCTAAAAGATACATAAAAGTTTAGATATTTTCTTGTATGATTTACCATTACATGTGCATGCCTTATGATTTTGATATTTTAATCTATGCTCCCATTATCCGTCTTCATGTTCCACTTTTGCTTTCTCAACACTCTTGGTGTTTTCTTCTCAACCTTATCAGAAGGTATTTTAGCTTCTTTTTCAGTATTAGTTGTCTCAAATTCTTTCAGTTCAACTTCAATCTCTACATCCATCATTATGTTTTGTATCTCATCTTCATCTTTTTCTCCTGGAACTTCTACTTCAGGTTGAGCATCTTCTGGGACAATTTATGAAGGTTGAGCATCTCCTTCTTTGACTTTGTCATCTTCTTGCATTGTAGTTGAATCTTGCTTATGCAGTTTCTCTACTACTTTTCTCTTTACACGAAGTTTGCTGAATCTTGGTGTTTCTTCTTTGTCTTCATTCGTGCTTGTAGATTTAGTTACTGTACAACCATATTTCATCTCCAGTCTCTTCAAAATACAATCTCCATTTGTCCCATGCTGGTTTGTATCAACCAACTTCTTTCTCAATTCTTGTGTCCTCTTTCTAAGTTCATTTTCTAATGAATCCAACCTATAATTCTCAATGAATTTTGGAGTTGATGTATTTGCATTTTCTATATGCATGTCATTTTCATTTTCTTTGTTCAACCTTAGGTTTTCATCTTCATCTTTTGAAAATATTTTCCTCAATCTCTTATTTTCTTCTCTTAATGAAGAAAAAATTTCTATTGTTATTTGATTGCAGACCTCCTTTTGCAATCTTAGTTGATCCTCAAGAATTTGGATTCTCTTCTCCAAGATATCAATGTTTGTCCTGTTCATCTCAACTTATTTAACTACCCTAATAGTCACTAACTTACTCTTTGCACAATTTGCTACAAGATAAAATGGTAATTCTTTGACTTTCTTTACATCTTCCCAGTTATCCATTCTATCCTTCTTCAACTTTGATCAGAACTTGTGAAAACTAATCATCATAAATCCTATAATGTATGACATGTGTGTTATAAATGTATTATATGAATTTATATAATCATTCTCTTCAATGTCATTCAATCTTCCATTTTCATCTCTAAATTGTTGAGATTCTTGATCTTCTTAACAGGAGCAGCCCATGTCTTTATCCTGAGCTTTGCTCCATTGAATGTTGGATTTGTTGTTCTTGTGATCTAATAAGCCCAGACATGTAGGGATATCAAAAGTAGGATTTAGAATTTAAATCTTCATATAGAGCAGTTCAATGAAATAAAAATATATGAAACACATTACTTACATATAGGCAATAACACATCCTATGGTGTAGAACATGCTTCTACTATTTTTCCCTCTTTTCCTCCTTTTTAGATTTTCACTTAATTCATTCATCCTTTTGAAGATGTGACTGTGGACTAAATTAGCCCAATTTGACTGCCATGTTGCAGTTACATCATCCAAGTAGTGTAGAAGGAAAAGTGGGGCACAATAGCTTGCATATCGTAATAGAAATGTTGCCAAAAAGTACAACATCCATTCTCTAGACATATTTTGGTAATTTTCTTCTACATCATTCTTGACAAATTCTTTCCACAACTTCCCTAAGTTGTCCTTGTGTAATATATCCTTCTCCCTTTTTCTCTTAACACCTTCACCACATTCAATGGCTCCTTTTTTGTAAGATTCAAATCCTCCCAACCTTTTTTTTACAATGTGTGATTTTTTTTCTCGAAACAATATCTATACAACTACTAGGTAAACCTAGTATCACCGCAACATCATCTACTCTCATCCTAGCCTCAACCCCTGGTGCTATCATAAATCTGTCATCTTTAATATATCTTTCAGTTAGATCTTCTAAAAAGCCACATTTACCATAAGATGAAGCATGTCTATCAAATTCAAAAAAGCAATTGACCTCATCATTTCTATTTTGTTTTTGCTAAGCGACAAGCTGTTCTGGATGCTATTATATCTCTTTATCTAACATCAATGGTAAAGTTTTTGTGTACCTAAAACAATATCAAGAGTTCCTCTTAATTTTCTTACCTACTTACTTACTAGTTTACATTGCTACTTTTTCAGTTCACAATGTTACTTCCCATTTGACATAGTTACCTTTTATTTGACATGGTTACTTTTTGTTTGCAGAGTTACTTTTAAATAATAAAGTTAGTTTTCATTTGACATTGTAGAGAAGGTGAGTGTGGACCAAATTAATATGATTATGTTAACTTAAACATACCCAAATTTAAGGAATAGAGTAAAATATTTTACTATCAGTCCACAATATTACTTTTCAATTTGTATAGATAGTTTTTCTTTCATATTGTTAGTTTTTGTTCCACACATACTTTTTTGTGAATATTTTTTACTTATCGATTTATAGAGTTACTTTTTCTTTCAGAATGTTACTTTTAATCAACCCAATTACTTATCAGTTGACATAATTATTTATCCATTTGTGAGCTACTTTCTTGTTGACATATATCTTTTTCTTAATATAGTTACTTTTAATTTGGCATAGTTACTTTTTCATTCACATAGTTACGTTTTTATTAGCAAAGTTACATTTTAGTTAGCACAGTTACATTTTAGTTCACTAGGTTAAATTTTTGTAAACAAGTGTAACTTCAATTGACATAATGA